>JAQFZE010004475.1:0-11221 GCA_034695245.1 Dicyrtomina saundersi | reverse complement strand
CATTTTCTTGATTTATTATTAAGTCATCTATAGACACTGACATTGTTTTTGCTTTAGGTGCAATAAAATGACACATGTCATGCACTCCATCCGGCGATGAATTACATTTTGTCAACACATCAATATCTGATTTTATTTTATAAGATCCTAATGCAGAATCAAGAGCGACGTAACCATTTTCATCCTTAAGGAATTCCGGGATCAAATCATACCTGTCAGTCCCACATTCGACAACACTATCAAGGGTTTTTGCACTCCATTCATCAATCGGTTTAGCCGCAGCTGTAGCGATCCCACAAACACAAATACAAGTACATTGTTTACCAGCTGAGTTAAAATTTTGAACTTGACCTTGATGAATAGTTCCTCTGAGAATACATGGTTTGCAATTATGTGACACACTTTGAAATTCCGTGATAATTTGATAGTTGTTTACACGAGCACCTGTAAAACTATCAATTCGATTCATAATTATTTTATTTGTGTTTTTCTAGTGGCAATTATAATCAGAATTAATTTGAATTGCATACTGAGTGAATAAAACGTAAAATGATGATCGTGAAAAAAAAAATTATTTTTCATGTTTTTGAAAAGTTAAAATATTGTCTTTACATGGTTTTTAAAAATTAAGGCAGCGGGGGCTGCCTGTGCTGGCCGCATTATCCGGCACTTGTTGCCCCACCACTAGACTAGGGCTGACTCATACTACTGCAAAGCCTACTTCAGCCCTGTGTTTAAACGAGTGAATTATTGTCGATTCAAAACTTACAAACTAATTTCAAATACAATATTTTTTTTTTTTGGATTTGTCGCTAATTTCGAATGTATGGCTTAAATTAAATGCTATGCTAAGAAAAGAAACATTGCAATAAATACTGCGCTTAATAAAAAGTTCAAACGTAATACTTGCTGTTTAGAACGTGTGTTGCATAGGTTTTAATATTTTTATTGCTGTTTTCATCTACAACAGTGTACATAAAAATAAAAGCGGAGTTTTGCAATAACTACACAATTAAAATTTCTCGAATATTTTTGCAATGTTTTTAAAATTATCATTCTGGCCTTCCTAAAAGATTTTTATTTCAGTAACTTTAACATGTACAAGATATATAAAATAAGTAGTTTATGCATAATTTTGCTAATTTTTAAAAATTATTACATCAGGAGTCAATAATTTTTGTTTAGGAAAAAACCCTTTTTTTTGGCCTACTTAATTTCCCTCAGTCTAGCAATTTCGCAATGTACTGCCATAGGAAGTTTACGTTCCCTAATTTATTTCCATATTTCAATGTAGGGTAAGATAGGAGCTAAGTAAGTTTCAGTCATTTCTGAAAATAAATAAAATAAATATTTTCAAAAGTATTCCTTGAATTATTTATAGTTCCTGATAACTTAATCATAATAATTATTTTACTCTTTTCTTCTTAAATATGTCATTTAACTAGAAAATAAAATTTAATAAGAAGCTTTAAATAGAATATATAATTCACTGCAAATAATGTAATTATGTTGTAGCGAATTACCTTTCATTTCCTCTGATGACAAAGCAACGGCTTGGAAAGAAAATATAATTCTTGTCTGGGGAACTATCCTTTGAAATCCATTTGCAGCCGTCAGTCCAGAGGCAAATACAGAAGTCAATTTCGTGCCAAATGTGATTTTAAATTCCTTCAAATCTTCAAAAACAATAATGATTATTTAAGTAAAAAAAAAAATCAAAGCTAACGCGTATTCAGTAAAAATCAACTGCTAGTAGGTAAAAGCCAACTGGAAGTAAGTTCGAGCTAACTAGCAGTAGGTAAACGTCAACTAGTAGAATGCAACAGCCAACTTACAGTAACCAAAAGCAAACTTAAATTAAGTTGAAGTCAACTAGCAGTAATAAATAGCTAACTGGTGGCAAGTTAAAGCAAACTAGCAGTAAGTCAACCTGAAATAGTAGAAGGTAAAAGACAATTTGCAGTAACTAAAAGCCATCTAGCAGTAATACACAGCTAATTAGCAGCAAGTAGAATCCAACTGGCAGTTGAAGGAAACCAAATTGTAGAAGGTAAACCCGACCTGGCAGTAATTAATAGCTAACTAAAAGTAAGTTATAGCTAACTGGCAGTAGGATTAAGCCTACTTTCAGTCAGTAAATACTAAATGGCAGCAAGTAAAAGATAAATATAAGTAATTTTGTAAAAGCAAAAGGCTATTGGCAAACAAAAAAATACTAACGATAAGCATATACTATATTTTAATTTACGGTACTTAAAGTGCTAGTTTGCAGCAAACAAGAATAAGATGACAGTGTGTTTTTATCTAGTTTTCAAAAAAGCTAATTTGCAGTAAATTAAATACAAGTATTAGCCTGTGTAGTTTTATTTAAAACACAAACAATTTGCATTGTAAAATAAATCGAACTTACTCTTGCACTGCGAAATACTAAATGAGTCCAAATTTTGGCAAATAACTTGCTGAACTTCATTGTCATGATCAGTTTCCGATTTTAAATGGAGCCCAGTAAAAAAATAATCAATATTAGCTGTGTTCGAATCCATAGTCCCACAAAGGCCACAAAGTCCTTCAATTTCAAATTTTTCAAGTTTCTCAAATGCCCCCCACACCCAATTTTGAATCATGATCATTGACTCACACCTAATCTTCAAGTCTCGAACATTTGGAAATAATTTCGATAGATATCCTTCTTGCTCACAAAATCTTGACAATTCCAGAATGGTCACTGTGAGGAAAGCAGCTTCAGAGTTATACGCTAATAATTCTTCCCCGAAATTTTGCAAAGTCAAGTGCGCTAAAACTTTGTCATAACTATGACTTTCCACCTTATTGTCATCTTGCAAGACAACCTCAACTTTTTTCAAATTAGGCATAGAGTCCACCCCGAATTGAAGTATCCCTGACATTTTTTGTCCTGGAAACTTTTGTTCCTTATATGCGATTTGGTGTTGACCAGCTCCGTAAAAGTCAACAACAAAATCCAATGGAAACATTCCGAGCCTTGGAATTGGGTCACCTCTCGTCCTCAATGCAGAGCCAACATCAGTTGCATAAATCCCTGAGTCCTCAACTAACCGAAGATATTTTAATTTACTCAGCAGTGGAATGTTGATATAATCCGCAAAAGTTCGTTCAGCGTAGACATGGAATTCAAGAAGCTTCACGGACTCCTTACATGCTTCTAAAATCCCATTTACAGCTTTTGCAGCTTGCCAATAGTTATGAGAATTCCTAGCAAGCCTTGTGAACATAACAGCTAATTCCCTCACATTGATCAAACCTGCATTAAAGTTATTGGGGAGAAAGTCTACTATTTCTTTTACAAGCGGCATTTCATTGACGGAAGGATCGTAGCAAACACTTTGAATGAGACGGTCTCTCCCAATTTTTCGCAAATATTTCAGTTGTCTCAGGTTGGCGTTGGTTAAAACACGTAATTTTGGGGAAAATTTAATAATCTGTTTCAAAAGACGCCTCTTATCCTTTTCAAAAGAGCCATCCGCGCTCAAACAAATTTCTTGAATTTCGAGGGTTTTTGAAGCTTTAAAACTGGCATGAAATGGTGAGAAATAAAAAATGTCTTGATTTGGGTTTGAACAGTCGTTAGCCGTGAATTTCTTGAAGTTGCTCAAATCCAGACTGGTAACATTGGGAAGGTACGTGTAGAGTAAATTTTGAAAAGCTCCTTTTGTTACATAGTTGCAAAGGGATAGTTTTCTAATTTTGTCCCCGTAGAGTTCAAAGAACTTCATCAAATTTTCTTGGTGGGGTTCGCAGTCACATGATGGGCATAATTTACCAAATCCAATCTGGCATCCTGCTTCAAAACGAATGCTTGAAAATGGGAACTTCTGTGATATGGAGATTATTTCGTTCAGATCTGACAGATGGAAATTTCGACGGTGGGTATGGAAATATTTATATTGTGGCATGTTTCTGTTGGAGCGCGGCTTAGTTTCGTCACTTTTCTCCACGTCTTGGAGCTCAGCGTTGGGCACTGGGAGCCCGTTCGTGTCAAGTTTGACTTGTCCCAAACTCAGAGATATTTCGCACAGATTCCGCTTAAGAAGGACTGAAGTGGCCACCTCTCGCCAGCGTCGATTTACAAGGCGGAAATTTAGCAAATCTTTTACAGAGAACATTCCGTTGTCGGTGTCAAAAATCTGGCAGAGTACCTGAAAAACAAATTTACGGTTATAAAAATGAGACACCATAAACATTTTTGTAACTCATAAAAATAATTAAACATGAACAAATGGGCAATTAATCGCTTACATCTTCACTCAGCTCACCCAAACCCACGGCCACAGTTTGTCCCTCCTTCTCAGGATTTGCAATGGAACTAGACGGCAAGGGTGAATTCACGTTGTCTGTTCGTGTGGTTGTAGTACCAAAATCAGTAGTGGAACCACCATTAATGCTTTGGGATGAAATTCTGTCACGACTGTCACCTGCAAGTGTATCTTGGTCTTCATGACCGTGCTGCTGCTCCACAGCCAGTATTTTAACCGGAGGTAGAGACATTCTAGTTGTTGTGAAATTCTGTAAATATAGAATGTAACTGGTTTCAATTTTATAAATTATATTACCAGGGCGGGATGATGCGGCCAGGGCAGGCAGCCCTCGCTGCTTGAATTTTCAAAAAAAAAACATGTAAATAGGAAGTTTTGTAGCTTTAAAACGTATGTAAAATAGGAATGTTTTGACTTTTCGAAAACATTCAAGTAAATCATTTTTGTACATTTCAAAAACATGTAAATATAACATTTTTTGCTTTTCTTAAAACATGTAATTAGAACATTTTTCACTTTTCTCAAAAAATGTAAATTGAACATTTCACGCTTTTTAAAAACATGTTAATAGAACATTTAAACCTTTTCAAAATCAAGTTAAAAGAACATTTCTACAAACATTTAAATAAATAATTCTGCTTTACTAAAGACTACCATTATCAATAAAATCTAAATAGAAGTTTTCGTTTGGAAACAAATTGCTGCCTAAAAAACAATTCCTTCGTTTGGCTCCGCATAACACAGTAAACACAACATGCAATAAGTAACTGAGCGATAATTACAAAAAAAAACAAACACGAATTTAATCATTCAAATTACTTTTTGATTTAAAAACTGCCATTGTAAAATTGATTAAACTTTGAAACTTACTAGTAGGAACTATACCAGAACCAGAGCAGCGTCAGTTTTTAAGGGACGTAGAAGAAGCGTAGAACCAGAACCAGAACCAGCCTCGTATACTGACATAGCAGAAGTGTATTGCATAGTAGTTGAAGGTACAGAAATTCTAAATGGATAAGTGGAGTACTTTGATACCTAGGTACAAAACATTTTACTTTTGAAATTCAATGTATATCATAAAATTTGGAGGCTTTTAAAGTACCATTCTGTATGCAATGTGAAATCTATAGAGACTTAAGGTCAGGATGGATACTGGATAATGCATTCCCTCTTTCCATAACTGTTTCCCTTTTGATAGGGATCGTCCATAAATAATGTCAATGTTAAAGATAGCCATTGACTTAAATAATTTAACTGATGATAGAGCAGGGTCATAAAGGGTCTTAGAAATTTATAAATTCCCATGACATCATTTATGGACGACCCCTTAGGGGTTGTTTCTTTTAAGGGATGTGAGTGAGCCGTTTGGAGTTGGGGTTGAGAAAGTCCTGCACCGCAGCACTGCACTGTATTTTAATTTAAGCGTACGTTATTACAACTCTGAAGTGTATCTATCTACATACACTTTTATAGGCCTAAAAGCAACCCTGGAATTTTCAATTTATTTCGACCATTTGTATTAATGCGTGAATTATTGCTGATACAAAACTTACAAACTGTATTCAAATACAATATTTTTTGGTTTTGTAGCTGATTTTAAATGTATTTAATTAAGTACTATGCTAAGGATAAAAACATTGTAAAATATTATGCGCTTAATAAAAATTCCAAATCTCTCAACAACTGTCGTTAAAAACTTAGAATTATAAGGTTTTTATAAAATTATGAATAAATTCAGAACGAAATGTTTTCATTACATACCATGTATTATCAAACTTAAAACTTTTGAGGGTGTTTAACATACGAAAAACAAAACTTATAGGAAAATTCATGTTAATTGTGTAGTACTGTTTTTCTTTAACTTAATAGCACTATCATTGTCAGTAATTATGTATATGTACATAATTACAATATTAAATGTGTACAAGACATTTATTAAAATTACGAAGCTTACAAGCAATGCTTTGACACGATGCCGGTTTATGAACAAAACAATTTAATTTCGGTTTTAAACGTAAATTTTATGCTACTATTTTGTAACGTTTTTGTGAAGTGGTCAGTGTTCGGCAAGCTCGACAAAGTACAAGTCACAAAATCAAACCCTTTGCCTATTCAATTCCATACTTTGATGTAAGGTAAGATAGGAGCTAAGTGAATTTCAGTCATTTCTGAAAATAAATAAATATATATGTTTTAAATTAGGAAGTATTCTTTGAATTATTTAGTTGCCAATAGTTTTACTGTAATCATTTTTTCTTGAATTTTTAAATATGCCATTTCACTAAAAAAAATAATTTAATTCAATGCTGTAAATATAATAAATACAATACTGCAAATAAACTCTATAGTGAAAATGTATATCGGAGCGAATTACCTTTTGCCTTTTATCTCCTCTGAACTCATAGCAACAGTTTGAAAAGAAAATATAATCCTCGTCTTGGGGACTATCTTTTGGAATCCATTAGCAGCCGTCAGTCCAGAGGCAAATAAAGAGGTCAATTTTGTGCCAAATGTGATTTTTTATTCCTTTAAATCTGCAAAAAATAAAATTAGTACTCAAATTATAATCGATAAAACATTAAAAACATTCCGGCATAATAGTTACAAACGTCAGATGACATAATGACCTCAATGCTAATTTCTTGTGTCTTAAAAATTATCAGCAAGAACATTAAAGCCAACTGGCATTCAGTGAAAGCCAACTAGCAGTAGGTAAAATTTAATTAGCAGTAACTAAAAGCTAATCAGCAGTAAGTAAAGTCAAACCGACAGCAAATAAAAGCCAACTAGTAGGAGTTAAAAGCCCACTTGCTGTAACCCTAACCCAACTGGCAGTAATTAGACTTCAACTGGCATTCGTTAAAAGCCATCCAGCTGTAAGTAAAATTTAACTAGAAGTAGGTAAACCTCAGCTAGTAGAAGGTGAAATCCAACTTGCAGTAACTAAAAGCCATCTGACAGTGAGTGAAAGCCAACTGGCAGTGGGAACTAGCTAATTGGCAGCAAGTAAAAGCCAACTAGCATTAGATGAAATCCAAAACGTAAAATGTGAACGCCCACTTGCAGTAAATCAAAGCAAGCTAGCAGTAGGATGAAGCCAACTTGTAGTAAATAAAAGCTAAATGGCAGTATAAGTCAACAAAAGTAGGTAATGGCGAACTGGCAGTAAGTCAAAGCCCATGATAAGTTTTTGAACTGCAGTCGTGCAGCACATAAGTAAAACATATCACCTAAATAGACAGTTTGCAGTCAATAAAAGTAAAACTTACAGATTGCAAAGCATGTTTAAATTTGTATGAAACCCAACTGGAACGAATTAAAACTAAATGTTTACTAACTGCTAAAGTAACTGCTATGAGTTAAATTTCCAAAGTAACTAGTTTTATAAAAAGAAATTGTAGTTTGCAGCGTAAAACTGTGAAGTGGCGGATTGTAAAAACCGTTTTGCTAAAGTTGTGTGAATTCCCAGTAAAAAAGTAGCATATAAAGGAACAACTAGCAGTTTTTCTAATTTAATTTCCACTTACATGTTAGAATCAAATAAAATTTAAAGGCAATAAATTCAGTACTTATAAAACTGGTTTGCTATGGTATATAAAAGACACACGTGAAAGTTTGCAAAAGCAAAATGCTATTGGCATTAAAAATTACTAGGCATCCTGCATATGTAAATTAGCAGTACTTAAAGTGCTAGTTTGCAGCAAACAAGAACAGAAAAACAGTATTTTTCTACATAGTTTAGAGAAAAGCTAATTTGCAGTAAATTGAAGACAATTAGTAAACTGTTAAGTTTAAATTCCAAAAATGTTTTATATTTGCATCGTAAAAAAAATCAAGCTTACTCTTCCACTGGCAGATACAAAATAGGTCAGAGTTTTGGAAATTAATCTGCTCATTATCCTTAAACAAACATTCCTTGTCACAATCATTTTCCGATTTAGAGGGGAGCCTAGTAAAAAAATTATCAACCTTCGCTGTGTTCGAATCCATAATCTCACAAAGTCCTTTAATTCAAAACTTTTCAAGTTTCCCAAACGCTCCCCACACCCAATTTTGAAGCATGGTGGTTGACTGACACCTAATACTTAAGTACCTTACTTTCGGAAATAATTTCGACAAATATCCCTTCCGCTCACAAAATCTTGACAATTCCAGAATGGTAACAGTAAGGAAAGCGCCTTCGGGGTTATAAGCTAATAATTTCCACAAAAAGTACATGAATATCGTGTAATTCTCACAGCATTTAAATAGAACATAGGGAAGTTCTCAGAAACGTGTAATTACAACATTTTACACTTCCTAAAAACATGTAATTAGAACATTTTACATTTTTCAAAATCGTGTAATTATAAACTTTACACTTTCAATAAAATTGTAATAATAACATTTTAAACTTTTTTAAAACGTGTAATTAGAACATTTCACAATTTTCATAAACGTATAATTAGAACATTTTACATTTTACAAAAAACGTGTAAATACAACATGTTGCACTTTTAAAAACTCCTAATAAACATTTTAAGCGACCAATTAAATTAGTGTTTTTTGTTAAGTAGCTCATTTTAGTTTCAGCGTAAGATAGAAATGGGCCATTTTGGTTCATCACTCACGATATATATCTACATACAGTCTTTGTAAGCCTAAGAATCCCTGGCCTTTTCATTTTCCAGCAGCTGGAGGGACAAAATGCTAGTATGTACCTAATCTAATCAAACCTACTGGTTTGCATCTCTTTTGTTGGCCCGGCAATGGACCGCATATATTTCGACCTTTTCCTTCCTCACAAAACTTCCTATTACAATTTCTCTATTTGATTTATCGCATTTAATTTGCTGATTTTAAAATAATTTTGATTTCCCCTAGTTGCGTGACAACATTTTAAAATCAAATAATTGTATATTACCGATAACAAATGTCAATTAGATTTGATTCTACCTATGCTCCTGCTCCCTGCCCGCCAGACCAGATACAGAGGGGACTTTGTCTCTAATATGAATTTGCATATGTAAGTACAGGGTGTTACATTGAAATTGCATCAAAAGGGTTTTGCGGGATAATTCCTACAGCTCACAGTCTCCAATTAATTACTGATGTTTTTTAAACAATGTTTTAACGAGTGCAAATTACAGCGTGTGTCTCATAACATTGAACTTGTCCCAGTTTATGGTGTTTACCTCCTTTTAAGAATGAATTTTCCAGTGAGATATTTCTTTTCAGACGACGTCGTACTATTACCTATGATTTGGCTTTGATTGACCCCAAGGCTCACGTGGTTCTCATGCAAATATTCAAAAACAGAAACTCTGAGATTCGGATTAATTTAAAAAATAATCGACTACGCAGAACTGTATCGTGTATCAGGGTCGGACGAAGAAATTGCTTTTAGACGGCGATTTGTTTCTATACAACAACCACTATTTTGATTTTATTGATGGTTATTTTAGGTGAAGCAAAATGTTGTACTTGAATGTTTTATAAAAGTGCAAAATGTTCTTTTTACTTGAAGTAAAAAGTGCAAAATGTCTTATTTACATGTTTTTAAAAAAGTGTCAAATGTCTTATTTTCATGCTTTTGAAATAAAAAAAGACATTTATTTGCATGTTTTTGAAAAGTCAAAATATTCTATTTACTATAACTCCAAAGTTTTCGGTTTACATGTGTTGTATTGAACATTCAATCAGCGGGGGCTCACTGCGCTGCCCGCCTTATCCGGCCATGTGTATCGGTAAGTGTATGGCATAGATAGAATATTTTACGCTCATATGCAATGTACCTAATTACATTATTTTACAGATAGGAATTTAAGGAACAACACATAATGATAATACATATTTTCTGAAGCAAAAAATGATCTTGTGCAAGGTCTGTGGGATCGTCCACAAAAGACGTCATCGGTAGGTTCAAAGGGTGAAATCCCATGATAAAAACATAGCTTTTAAAAAAATACTTACGCTGACGGCAGAATTGAAAGGTCGGGGGGACTTGAAGGGCCCAAAAAGTCTAAATTTTTTCAAGACTTCAAGTTGTGAACGATCCCTTGTCACAGGGCAGAAGGGAATCGTGAGTACGGTTCAGGCTGCAGCAAGTACAGGGCAGGGCCTATACTTTGCTACTTTATAAACAAGTAGGTAGATAAGTTCACATATTAGTTTTTGAACTGTTTTTTATTAGTTTCTTGTTTCTTCTAATTTTGGTATTACGACACCTGAACATTTTGTGGAAATTCCTGGAAAAAAATTAGTAATTTAAAAACATTTAAATTTTGAATACATTTAAAATCTATAAATTTTGCATATTATGTAGCTTCAAAATTTTGTCAAATAAAATTTTATTTACGAAATAAGTCAAACCATTATTTAGCATAATTACTAATTTAAGCAAGGCAGATGGACTAAAAATTTAAATACTAATTTGACTTTCTTTTACAAGTTTGTAGGCATTCAAACCTAATTTTAGACACAAGATTGAAGTCTTAGCCTGCGCTGGAGTTGATAACTGTTTACGGATACCAAAATGCAATTTACTAAATCAAAATCGTACCTTATCATATTGACATTATTTGAGCGTAGGTACTTCCTTACAATTCATATTTCATTTTAATGAGCAAAACGCGTTTACGAATTTAGATTGAAATCTGAAGTTATATAAAATATATATTTATTTCAGAAACAAAGCAAAAATTGGATCCTGTTGCTAATTTTTTTCAAATTTTTGGCATCTTGTAGAATCCAAATTTCTCATCCGATGCAGACAAAATTTACTAACCTTCAGCCATACAGACAAGCAGACAATAACATTAGCATTTAAAAATTAAAATGAAATGCTGAATTCAAATCTACATAATATTAATACTTGGTCGAGCGCGCTATTTGATCTGTTCGAATATTTCATCTCTCTCGATTTTCAATTTGAAAAATTTCGTATTTTT
>JAQFZE010004474.1:0-11221 GCA_034695245.1 Dicyrtomina saundersi | reverse complement strand
TTTTGTAGATAGTGGATATTGTTTTTAGCTACAAATGGATATGGGTCATTTTGGTTCTTCACAGACGAAATGTAAGTTTTGACTTTTGACAAAAGAACAAAAAATAACGCTTTATTAACACGGAGCGTGACAAGTTTTTTCTTGCAATATAAAATAATATAGAAACGGAAGAGCAAAAATTTATTGGCAAGCAAACAACGATGAGGACCTGACAGACAATACAGTTACAAAAATAAACAGTGAGAACTTACACGTTTCATATCGGTTAAATTCCCAGTGATAGGATTTAGGACAAAATAGAAAAGAGAGCCATCCCCCAGTGCACACATGAGGAAACAGTTGTCATCAAAACAAGCAAGTAAAATAGATCGCGGAATTATATCTGTTTATGGAGAAAGACACAGAATCAATATTTAAATTTACATTCTACTCATCCAAATTCCAAGCGTAAATAAATTACTACTAAATTACAAATCAATTACACAAATAATGTGATTGTATTAAAATAGCAATCATTACGAATCATCAAGTTCATGAATTTAATGAGATCATACCTCCTTTTAAAGGTTCCTTTGTAATGACATCCAAACTAGGAATTCGTAAAATTAATGCAGACACATCCGTCCAGAGGCCCACAGCCGCAAAATGAGCTTTTCCCTCCCCGAGTGGAGTGATGTCGAGACAGGCGATTTCATTCTCCATCAATTTATCACCAACTAAGTTAAGGCCACCCTTGACAATCTCTAAATAGTAAAGTTCCGGACCCGCAGCACATATGATTTGTAGATGGTTCCCAGATACGACACTGATACTCTTTCCGGATGGTGGCTTCCAGGTGGTGACGAGGGTTTTGGAAGCAGCCTCCACGAGGAATACTCCACCAGCTATCACTTGAACCATCTGACCATGACAGACATTGGAGGCCCAAAGCGTTTGACTCGAGGACTCGAACCCATCTAAATCAGTCTCTTCCACTTCTTCCCCGGATAAGTACAGGAAGCGGGTATCATCGATGCAGGACACAACCAACATGTTATCGTAGTTTGTCTCTCCACCAATCTTGAGTGACCAAATCCCTTTAATCCCAGCAAAATCGATCGTTGCATGCTCTTGAATCCCGATTCCATTTCGGATAATTCGTAGAGACCCATCCTTGTAAGCACCTGGAAGAAGCAACAATGCACACTAATTGTAAGTTCTATTTTCAAATAGTATAATATATTTTAATAATTACAGCTACAATTTGTACGCAGTTCAAAGATTCCTACAATTTGTGTATATTAAGACTTGACGGGCTTTCCAAACGTTCTTCAAACTAAACTACGAGTTTTTGGTTCAGGGCGGGATAATGCGGCCAGCGCAGGCAGCCCCTGCTGCTTGAATTTTCAAAAAGCACGTAAATGGCAAATTTTGCACTTTTCAAAAATATGTATAAATTAATATTTTGACTTTTCAAAAACATGGAAATAAAACATTTTGCACTTTTCTCAAAACATGAAAATAGAACGTTTTGGACTTTTCTGAATCAAGTAAAAAGAAAATTTTGTACTTTTCTGAATCAAGTAAAGCGAACATTTTGCACTTTTCTAAAACATGTAAATACAACATTTTGCTTTTACCAAAGAAAACCATCAATAATAAAATCTAAATGGGGGTTTTCGTATATGGAAACAAATTGCTCCCTAAAAGCAACTCCTTCGTCCGGCCCTGCTTTGGTTGAGAAAATAAAATCATCGACGGAGATGAAACTTAAAACAGTATAAGAAATAATAAAAGAATTTACCTGAGCAAGTGATAAGTTGCCCTTGTCCCTGTTTATCCATATCAACGACGACCATGTCTTGAATAGGAGCCAAATTGGTAAATGTTTCCATGAGCGTCACAAAGTTCCCATCGTCATCTGGCTCCGTACTTAATTTAATGAGTTGAGAGTCTCCCAGCCTGGAACCAATGTAGACTACTCCATTGTCCAAATAAGTCAAGCACTCGGGCGTGCTAATATCTCCCAGCAATTCAAACTTGATGTCAATCACTTCCTGATTCGCCTCATCCCGATCCAAAAAGAGCATGTAGAGATGACCGTTCATGTCTCCGAGTAAATAGCGATAGCCTGAGCCATCAATTCGAGCATAGCACATGATTGTACTCGTTTTCATAGCAGCCGGAGCCACAGCACAGCACTTTTTCCCATTATGATACAGAATAGACTCTTGCCCCACGATGATGGCCCCGCCGAGAGGATTTGACACGGCAATGACGAGGGAGGAATGACTCTCCACATTCTCCTGTTTCCACAGAGTTCTCGAGAAGTCCTTGTCCCTCAAATTGATCTCACGTGCCCGGACGTGTCGTCCGACTGGATCCTGATGAATGACGATGATTGTGGGGCTGCTACATCCATGTAAAAAGTCAATATCTTGAATGAATGGCTCTTCCAAGCGGATGTTATATGCTTTCAACTCCGTGTTGTTCCTGTCCAAGGGGATGATTTTAAAGAGACCTTCATATAATTTTAGTCCAATGACTCTTGCATCCGGATCCACAACTCCAATGATCCCAGTCTCTGAAGGCTTCCCAATTCGATCTCCGATATTTCCATGAGCCACCGTCACAATCTCAAGATGATCATCTTGATTCGAGCACTCGAGGATCATGGCATGATATCGTGCCGTCACCACAAATATCTTGTCCACATTATCACCAGGATAGCGGAATAATTTGAGAACAGCAATTTTCCCATACACACCAATGTCTTTAATAGGCCGAAGTCCCTCTGGGGAAATTGAATATAATTCTAATCGTGTGTTCTTGGCAAGAATCAAATTGATATCCGTGGGGGAAGTGAAGTTGCCGGAGACGCAGGCCGTCACGGCTGTCGGCTTGTGTGCCGTCACCGCGTAGTAATGAGGGGATGAAGACATTTTTATATTTTAATTTGGACGAATTCACTTTCGTGTAAGCAATTTCGGGGAATCCACTCCTCCGGATTACAAAATAAGATCGCACAGTGGGATGGAAGATCTGAAGTGTACAGAAATAAATTATTAGTACTCACACATTATACTGTTAATTTGATAATTAGATTAGAAGTACGTAAGTAAAACAACGACATTCGAGATAAATAAATTACGCGAACTGAACAAACAACAAAATATATAAAGATACGACTACGCTCTCACCCAAAATCAGCTATTCTTGTCCCTGGTCAGTCCAACTTGGTAATTGTGGTAGAGTTGATTAAACGTGCCAATGTATGCACACGTTGGTCAGTGCTGACTGCTGTAAGTTATCCGTTAGTAAACTTGTAACTTTGGGATTTGGACAGATTCGGCTCAAGACTGTTTATAGATTTAGATGAATTTGATTATACCACGAAGATAGACACGAGCCAAGATTCACCATTCACACAGCACGGCAGAAGTCACGAGATCGGAAAAACAAGAAGGACGAAATTAAAATTGTACTCACATGATTTTAAAGATCAAACCTTTATGCATTATAGAAACATAAAACTGTCACCCTCAGCTACGTTACGTTATAAATAAATAAAATATACGTGCCTATTACATCATTACTCATATACATTATTATGGCGGCTTACTATAAGCAGCATGTACAATGAAATACTATTTTGCTTTTCCAGAACCGACACTAATTACGATTTTATCCAAGAAGACAAGACAAGACCATTGATTTTAAATTTATTACAGTTTGGAAAATTAAAACAACATACAATTACTAATTAACTATGAAATCTACTACTGCCGACAATCTACCAAATAAAGGGTGGCGGTGTGGCAGTTTGATTCGTAGGACCCAAGCCCAAAACCAAAACCAATTAACTAAAAGAATAAGAATGACATGTTTTTTTTTCTGATCTCACTTTATAACTTGCGGTTCTCACACAAAAAAGCAAACGTATTAATTCAGAGAGAAAATTAAGCGGTCGGCTAGAGCTAGATCATAGTTGACTTTGAATAACCTATACTAAAATTATACTAAATCCGTATTCGGCTTACGATCAGACTATACATAACTAACCCAAACACGCATTAGGCATTAGATTCTTTGGTTAAAAACCCTGTTAAAATAGGTCAGCTTTTTGTAGGTGTTCCGAGCCGAAACCCTTGAATTACTGATTAATTTTTTAGTTTCTACATACTTAGTCGTAGTTGTTATTCAACTGGTGTTTGTACTTCTTCCACTGATGACTGATACCTTAATAACGTGTGATATTAGAACTGACTGACTTCTTACAAAATCAAAATGACAAATACTAAATATGACAAAATGACAATCGCCAATTAATAATGAATAACTTACGTTCACAACAACCGAACCGGTGTTACTTAAGATGTCATCGAATGGATGACGAAGCAAATGTTGTATGTAGGATTCTCCTGTCCCACGTCTCGATCACTTCACTATTGAATATCAACAGTTCCAGTTACCGACCTAGCAATACAATTAAAGAACAATTCATAAATGATCAACCATAATAACCAATTCACAATCAACAATTACGGATTCAATTTAATAATTCTCGCACACTCACTGAACTCTTCCCATTCAACATTTAAAATCCAAAAACCAATTTCTTACTCACAATTTAAAATCCCTTATTCAATTGTTCACCGTTGGTGCTCTCGTTCTCGTTAGTTAGTTAGGGTCAGGCTGAGCGGCAGTTTACACTGTTTCAGAACCGTCTTCTCTTTCATCTGTAAATCTGTTCAGTAATTAAGAATTCGGACGACGATGACAATATTAGTTTGTTGTTGGTTTGGTGGTTCTTCTTCTTTCTTGTGTCCAGTTCCAGTTCCAGAGTTTTTGTTTCCCTGTCTCCAGCGGAGTACCGACCGGTGACCGGTAATGACAACAACCACAGGAAGCAAGACGTAGTGACTCGCGTAATCGGCAAATGTGACTTCAAAGGTTGATGAAAAAATTAAATAAATTCCACTTGGAACTATTTACGAAGATGTTCTTTCTTGAGGGAGTATGTTGTTGGTTTTAGGTATTAGTTTTGTTTTTAGTATGTATGGTGTAAGTAGCGGGTTGGGAATAAAATTCGGTCCGGTCGCTCGGTCGTCGGGTGTTAGGTATAGTTTTGGCTGTATTTTATTATTACTTCGCTGTAAAATGTACAACTGTAAGAAATAGAGAGTATTCACTAGGATGATGGGAATGGGAAAAGGCTCATGTTTTGCCACCCTGTGCTGACTATGAGATGTAAAGTATATACTTATGTAAAGTTACAGATCCCGATCTCGATCTCTCAAATCTCAAAATATAGGGATAAATTCTAGATGGAAGCTGCTCTATCTGTACACTGTAACGTACTTAGAAGCGTCCAAACATTACGTCATTCAAAAATCGGAGATTTTGCTCCTCTAATTTCACTTTGTTTGGTACGTACGCCTATGAAAAAGAATAGGCAGCCAATTTGTGACTTCATTTACGCACGCTTTCATTTAACAGTGTCTTTATGTGGTTATGCAGCGTTGAAGAGTGTAAAGGGAAGGGGCCGTTCGTAAAAAAGGTCGTACAATCATAAATAATTCTGGGATTACACGTACAGTTGAAAATCATGACAAGGAAAACTACCCAGCAACCCCGAAAGTGATGGACGTTATTTATGAATGACGCGAAAGTGGAGGAAGGGAAGAGGAAAAGTTTGGAGACGAGTTAAAAGAAAAGGAAGCGAGTGAGACGCACGCTTTGCCAATTCAAATACGCGGCAAATTCAAATTTCCCACTCACAATCACATCTTCCACACAGCCAGGCGGACGAGCCAATGAATCTCATCACTCCGCATCTGCATCTTTCTATGATACATCTTCTTTTTCATCAGTCATCACTTGATTCTCATCTATGGCACTTCTCCATAAAATACATGCTAAAAAAATTAATACATTTTTACAAATTATACCTTACCTTCATGATGAAGTAAACGCCAAATTATTATCTTTTATTTGTAAACTGTTGATTTGCAATTATAATAAATCAGACAGAACAGAATAAAGTACAACACAAGTTGAACAATGGAATGCATTAGGGATCGTCCATAAATGACGTAACGTGTAGTGTAAATGGTTCTACAGCATATCGTCTGTGAAGAACCAAAGTGGCCCATATCCAATTTAAACTGGAATCAAAATGAACTTATGTCATAAAACAAAATGAGAAACATCCGTAAAATGTTAATTACGAGTTTTTTAAAAGTGCAAAATGTTCTATTTACATGTTTTTGAAAAGTGTAAAATGTTCTATTTGCATGTTTTTGAAAATTGTAAAATGTTCTATTTGCATGTTTTTTAAAAGTTCAAAATGTTCTATTTACATGTTTTTGAAAAGTGTAAAATATTCTATTTACTAGTTTTTGAAAATTGCATAATGTTCTATTTAAATGCCTACAAGACATTACATATTTCAGTATTTTTGTAGATAGTGGATATTGTTTATAGCTAAAAATGGATATGGGTAATTTTGGTTCTTCACCGACGATATTGATGACATACTATGTTAAAGATAGCCATTTACACAATGCTTAAACTGATGACAGGGCAGGGGGGACACAGGGTTTTTGAAATGGGCCTATTTGGATAACATCATTTATGAATCATATATGAATGACCCCTCATACAATTTAGAAATGATTAAGAATGAATACACGGAATGGTTTGCTTGTAGGAAAAATTGAAAAAGACGGATTTTATTATTGTAATATTTTAATACAGCCACATACATTAAATTGTTTATCATATTTTATTATAATGGCTGGACGAGTGTAGTTTGAGTACTTAATACTTTCGGTATACATATTATGAGAATTACATATTTATGTTTTAAATACCTCAAGAGTCTTTCTATTTTTAATTTTCGTTCCTCCTTTTGTATTTTTTAGATTGTACTAAAAAATGCTCTAATTTATGGAGCCAGACTATAGACTATAATTTCTAATATACTTAGGTAAGCTCTAGACTCTACACTTAAAGTTAGCGTGGCGTTCATATCAAGCATGCAATATTTGAAGAGTAGTGTAAATGTATTTCTAAAAACAGTTTTAAAAAATCGGATTATCGGATGGACGTCCAATCAAAAGCCTTGTCTCGAAAGTGTGTTGACCTTTAATCTTTAGAATAAATTGCCAAGGCCGAATGTCTGCTGTCTCTCGAGCCGTGGGGTGAGCAGAGGTGGGTTATCGCTCGCAATATTCCCACCCCCTCCTACACCAAGAGCACCCCCGGCTCCACCCCCAACACCTCCCACATTTCCCCGCCCACTATTTCCGCTGACATGCTTTGGAGCCGCAGCAGTACTCCCACCACTACTCCCCAGAGTATTGAGACCCCCTAATGATCCAGGGTGGTTGCCATGAGTCGTCCTCTGCGGCTTCCACGAGGTCTTGGAGGGCTGAACGCAGGGGACGAGCGCATCGAGGAGGGACAGGAAGCGGAAGTCGTGAGAATAGTCGGGCTCCGCCTGAGTTGGTTCCGCATACATGTTCATGTCAATTTTGGGGACGGGCTTGAGGAGGAGGTGGGAGGGGTTTCCTGCATAACGGCCTCTGTCCCCCTCCTCCCGGTAGTACTTCTCAAGGGAGCTGAAGGCAATCCTGGGGTAGTTTCCACTCAGAGTTGAGAGGGAGGAGCGGGGGGAGTAGTCCATGAGGGGGGCGAGGGCGGAGGAGGCGGACTTGGAACCACTTGGCGAATACTTCTTGAGTCTCCGCCTCGTCGCCCCGCCCACAATATCCGCGTCCCAACCAGGAGGAGGAGCATTGTGGTTTTGTTGGGCCTGGAAATATCCATTGTAGCCGCTCAATCTCCTATCTTGACCTTGACCTTGACCCGCCAACTGTTGAAATGCCCTCATTTCTATTGAGCCTTTCACATCCTGACTCAGGTCATATTCCCGGGTTTTACTCAGAACTTCCGTCATGCTAAATCTACTACTCGAGTTTCCATTCGGATTTAATTTGGATTTTGGGGACGGCCAAGTTTCTTCCGAATCTCGGTTGTACTTCCTCGACTCCACGTTGATTTTGTTGGAGAATGTTTGGGAGTTGCTCTGTGAGGGGAGGGTGGCCCCGGACCCGGACTTTAGTTTCTGTTTTAAATTGACGTTTGAATTTGACACGTCCGCGTGGTGCAGGTGGTAGTGGGGGGAGGGGTAGTCTTCCCCATCCGAGAAATCCGGGTAGCCCGTTGTTTTTGTGAGGAGGGTCGCTGCCACGTTCTTCACACTTTGTTCTTCCACACTTAAACCAGTCCCGATCCCGGTCCCCGAGCCGCTCCCGCTCCCGGGCGCCGACCCGTCCTTCCGAATACTTTTACATGTTTTCGTGAGAATTTTTTTCTTGAGGGGTCTCTTGAGACTTGCTTCCAGAGCGAGCGGGAGACTTGATCTTCGCGCCTTGAGTTTCTTCTCCAGATCAGCTGTTCGCATCACTTCATTGTAGATGGAGTCCTTCCCCACGGCAACCCTCCCCCCTGTCTGATGATGACTCGGAGTCTGCCCCCCTGGAGCGGGGCCGCCGTGACCACCAAACTTTTGATGGCTGGGATGTCTTGAGTTGGCGGAGTTGTTGTTGGAATTCATGTTGCTCCCGGAGTTGATGTTCCCGGGACCAGGGCCGAGAAGTGTGGAGGAGCTCCAGTTCCGTCCGAGGCGGGCTTTGGTCTCGGCGAATTCGTACGAGTCCGCGACGGAGCACTCGTCATCCGCAAAGACGGAGTAGCTCCGTCCACTGCAGGCGGACTGCATGTCCATGGATGCCCCGCCGGTGGCCAGCTCGGAGCCGAGGAGACTCAAGTCCGTGACGTTGGAGTCGGAGGCGGAGGCAGAGATGGGCGGGGAGTCGAGGCCCCTGAGTCTGGGGAGGGAGGAGGAGGGGCTGCTCACTCCCGCATTCCGGTACACCTCCCCCAGCTGACCGTCAAAGTAGCGCCGTCGCTCCTCCAGCAGGGCACTCAACTCACGCACTCGGTGGATGTCGTGCACCATGATTCGGCTTTTCTGAAAAATTCAGTCACACAAAATTTTATTTTAAATATGTGAACTCATTTTTAAAAAATCCTAATTGACGCTACACGTCAACATGCATTTTGTTAGCACTATTTATTTAAAGAATATAGTTTTCGCACTAATCTTACTTAACGCATTAGGGATCGTCCATAAATGGCGTGGGTAAGTTTGAATGCTGATGACATCCCATGTTAAAGATAGCCATTTACGCAGCTGTAAGCTCATGACGGAGGAGTCATAGGGTCCTAGAAATGGGGATATTTCGTTGACGACATTTATGAACGACCCCTAGTCATTATTACACTAAATTTAAATGGAGAACCTGGCTTAGGAATTGAATGGGGTTCCACATGGTTCTTTTCAAAAAAGGGGGCTGGAGACTTTAATGTTTTATTTTAGCTACGCCACCCCTCAGCCACTTGATCGCTTTATGCAAATTACAGGTAACATTATTAATTAGTTAATTAATTTTTTAATTGATAGCGTCTGACAATGAGTGGTACATTACAGAACAGTAAAAGACCCAGACTGAGTGCACTGAGCAAACGAAATTAAACACTTTTTAGACCGCGACACTTGCAACTTGAAAGAAACGAAACATTCCGAAAATGTCACAACTTGAAAGTCGTGACGGACCTCGCAATAACATAGACACAGGGAAGGGATGAGTGACAGAAAATATCCCGGGTATCCGACGGGTAAAATGGTGGCGGTGACAGGCAGTACCAGTCGCGGGTTCCCCTGTCCCAGACCATTTGTGTACAGTGAAAGCCTGGAACTGGAGACGCATCCATTTCCTCATCTTGCTTCTTCCTCCTTTGTGAGAGATGCGGAGAGATCGTGTAGATGGCTCAAGCGCCGTCCCACCAACGCCACACCAACTCAATCCAAATCTACTACACATTCACTGCTACAGTTTCACTTGTGCTCAAACTCACGATCTCATAAATACCATTACCAATTACCATGGTCTTAGGGGTCGTCCATAAATAATGTCATCGCTGGGGTGTCACTATTTCTAATGTCATCTCATGTTAAAACATTTTACACGTTTCAAAAACATGAAAATAGAACATTTTGCACTTTTCAAAAACATGAAAATAGAACATTTTGCTCGTTTCAAAAGCAGGTAAATAGAACATTTTACGTTTTTCAAAAACTATTTAGCCAATAGTTAAGCTGATGACAGGACGGACTGAAGTAAAGTTGTAAGAAGGTTGTAAATGGATTATTGGCTGAACAGCTGACTTTGTTCCTCCGCAACTTTCTCCCGGCTCCGACCACCCGCTCCGGTTCCAGCTCCGGCTTCGGCTCGGGCCACCACCGCCTCAGTTGAGGAATGAATGCAATTTTGACCGCGATTCTTTCCCAAGAATCGTAATCGTGTCAATCCTCCGGATCCGGAGTTGCATTTCCTTCTTGTGAACCGTTTGAAAACGGTTGGAAACCGTAAACGGTTGAAAAGTTGGAGGTACGGAGAAGAAAGGAGAAATAGAATGAAAAGAACGAGTCAATAATCCATTCAATCCGAATAACATATCCACACATTTTATCGTACAACTACTTTCTACTTTCTCCACAGCTCTTTGTAACCCCGCGCACAACTTTCTCCATCGTACTACGTGCAATACGAGACAACTTTCTCTTTTTACAATTTTACTACACATCCGTATCGTCGTCGTCATCGCATTCCCCGTCCTTTCGTCATCGCCTTTGTTTTCGTCCTTCACTATCGAAACTCAATCAAAACTTTAACTGCGCTTTCCAGATTAGATCAATGGCTTTCAAGCGGGGCTATCTACTCGCCAATTCTATTCTACTCGGTAGGCAGTTCTATTTCATTTTCACTGCTTTTAGATTTGACGGGCCTCTTGTGATTCTCAACTACGCATGATGTACACATGGCACTATGGCAGTAATATTGTAAAGTACGAAATTCTTTATACTGTAAATTGTATACAGCAAAACGTTGTATCGTCTGTCAACAAGCAAAATGACCCATGTCCAATTTAAGCTACACCTACAATGAGCAATGTCGAAATCAAACAAAATGAGAAAAATGCGTAAACTGTCAATTACAAGTTTTTGAAATGCACAAAATGTTACATTTGAATGTTTTTTGAAAAGTGCAAAATGTTCTATTTACATGTTTTTGAAAAGTGCAAAATGTTCCATTTACATGTTTTTGAAAAG
>JAQFZE010004473.1:0-11230 GCA_034695245.1 Dicyrtomina saundersi | reverse complement strand
TAATCTAAGTACGTGATTGCCAAGGATTTTGTTGAGATCATGTTTCCTTACCACGCTGTCGAAAAAATGCACACAATGTCCTTTAGGATTCTTCCCGGGAAACAATTATTATTATTATTATTATTATGTGGTTGACATTGCATCTTTAAGTAATTTTACACTGTAATTGTACTTTTGCATTATTGACATATCCACTCAGCAAATACATACTTTTTTACAAGAGAATACATTAAAAATTAATAACACAAATATTATGTTGCAACAAAGCGTAGAATTCGTATTAGTTCAGTTTTTCATGCCTGAGTCAAGATTGAATGTGACCAAAATAAGACTTGATTAATATTTAAGGAGTAATTTGTAGGAAGGTAATCGTGACTCGTCGTCCAATGGTGATGAACCTATAGTGATGGATTGCGTTACTTACAATTAGTGTGCTCTGATTTTCTAGATTTAACTTGGCTACTCTAGTTGCCTTTATTAATGATGAGCAAGAAATGTATATCATTCTTGTTGTTTCGTGTCTTGCGACATGCACTCATTTCATTACAATCACATTTAGCGTGTGTAATGGTAATATAAATATATATACCTTGCGTGGAAGGAACAATGCTTAGTAATTGCTTTTTAAAAGCTATATCTTGAAAATTTTCTCAGGACGCAGAAATGAGGCAGGCAGAGCACAGAAACTGTGTACTACCGATCAAATTCATAGAGTAAGTTCATCATCGTTTGTCCACTCACCCCAACGATTCTATAGCTCTATAGCATTCACATGCCAACAATTATATTATGACGCAAACGTAAAACGTTAAAATGTTAATAAAACTAGTTTTAGAAACACATCGTGCTTTTAAACATTGACCTGCTGCTTGACCACGGGCTTCATCAAATTTAAAGGTCAATCAAAGTTATCGAAATTGAACGCCATGCGTAGTCCAGTCCATTCGCTTTAGGTACCTTTATTGGCGAAATCACTGTATATATGGAGCAGTTCCGATTGCTTACCGGTCACCGACCGCCGGTCTACATACATTTAAAGTTTCACTAATTTTTTTCAGCAAAATAAGCTACCTATGTAGGTGGTACTTACTCTAGATTCTTAATTACAATTATAAATTTCATCAATGCTGCCATATTTAACAAATTCTTAAATTGTGATAAATAATTTTCCGATTTCAACTAAAATTAAATCCGTGATTAATTATTATAACGCTCTGTAAGGAAACCGCGGGAAGCAGTACTACTTTGCCTAAGCGAGTCAGGCAAAGCAGCTATATTTGCTACAAGACTTGCTAATCAATAATTATTTATTACATTAAATTCCCAAGTAGAGAAGCAAAAATAAATTATCAAGAAGGTAATCTATAACGATTGACTTGTACGAAAAAGCTCATCTCCGTACTGAAATTATACAAACATTGCATTGGTATTTGGGAGCAACTTGAACTGCTGCATATGAAAACTGCTATAACATTATAACTCGAAGGCATTGTACATTTTGTACTTTATTTAATTGTCGCTTGCAAGGCTGCAAAAATATAAACATGACGTCCATCATCATCCAGCAGTGCAGTGTCGTGCATGAGGAGCCCGTCTGCTCTGTTCTTTTCTGGTTCTGCTGGGTCTGTACTTGTTAAAAGTAAATATCTAAGTAATATTAAATTGCATATTATACATGCAGGGAAGTACAACGCACGTACTAGTGCTAGGTACATTACAAAGATTATTTCAAAAAATGAGTTTTGATTTTATCCTTTTTTTTTATTGCTTCCCATTTCCCATGTGTATTTTTTCCAATTCTATTCTATAACATATAGAAACTACCTAATATAATATGCAACGCCTTGGATTAGCTTGTGTAGTACAAATATAATTATTGCGGATATACTTAAGTATATCTACATTACATGTACTAATCCGTATAATATGTATCTTTCTGCGTCAATCCGAAATATTTATTTTCCACGAATTACTGGAAATTGGAAATATATAAGGAAAACTAGTTTTTGTTCCTCGCCTTGCCCAATAACAACAACATAGTCCAAAAAACTACTCGTGTACATGCATTTAAATTAAATTCATTTTTAATGCTCTCAATACAGGGATTTTCCTTGTGAAATTGCAAATACATCATCAAAATTTGAGGCGTGAAGTGAACAGCAGCATTTTACAAGGATCGGACGGATAAGCTTGGAATTGTGTCTCGCAAATAATTTGCGCATGTAACAAAGTATGCGAAAAAATGTGAATGACAGCATGTTACCAGTGCCAGTGGCCAGTGGGCAATGGCCATTGGCAGTGTATGCTATATATCTTATATGAGAATATACGCCAAACTTAAATAGACTATAAAATGGTATATAGTGGTTTGAACTGTGTGTAGCTTCTTGAATTGAAGTTGGACTTTTACTAGTTTTAGTATTAGGAATACGTATTCAGAGAGGTTACAGGTACTTTTGCACGTACACACATCACTTCTTAATTATTAAAAGGATTTTCTTGTGATACCTGCTGAGGATTGAGGATATGTTTGATTATGTAGCTAGTAGCTGCTAGTAGCTAAAAGTTTACTTGAAGCTATCCAATACTCCAATACTAACTAGTGATAGCTTAGGTAGCGTAGATACGTTGACACGCAATATACCTTACACAATAGTAGCCAAAATATGTAAGTAGTGTCATTTGGCATCTGAAAAGGTACGATAGATGTGTACCGCCATATGTATGCATGTCTGTAGAGTGTAGAGGACCATTAAGTCACACGTTAATATATTATAATAATAATAACCTTCACTGGTCATCCTTCAACTACTATACCCATTATCTTTATAAAATTAACATCGAGTCTTTACTATACTTTACCTTAATAACTACTTATACTCAGAAGAGTTCTCACCCAAGCCAAGGAACAACGTAACTAAACTAATCTTCCGTGATATTCTTTATAATAATATATTTTTGGGTTACACTTCCAAGTGTTACGTGTTTCTCTTCACGTGCTTTTGTTTTATTATATAAAGAAAATTGGATATATGCTATTATTTTTTTTCTTGTATTTTCTTCATCATAATATTCAAATGACTCTATAATTCCCTAGTTCACAACATAACTATTGTCCATTGTTTTTATCCGAGTGCATCACTTCCGACCCAATCAGTTACTTGTGAACCTTTCCACTGACAGCACACAACTTCGCAGAGCAGCGCTGTGAGACTCTCCAACTTTGAATATTTTCAATTCCCCCTCATCCTCCTCCGACTACTAACTCAATATTTAAATATTTTATTTTTATAAAATCTTCTCCTTTGTGACAACAGTTCAAGTCAAAAATTAAAGTGTAAAAATTTTAAAGGAACTATAAATTTTAGTAAGTGAAGAAGGAATCATGTCGGCACCTAACGAACAGGAAAGATCCATTTTACCCGGGGTAAGTTTTATCTTTAAAATAAATAATATGGAACTAAATTCTTTTGAGAATGAAGTATGATATAATTTGAAAAAGTTTAATGGTTGTATAAAAACAAATAATATTAATGCTATTTTTAAAGATCATCAATTAAAATTGCAATAAAAAAATTAAATAAATCTTGGCTATATAAATATAGTTCCGTGCCCGATTTTCTGAGGACAAATTAGAGGATGACTCTGATATGTTTTTTTTACGATGGATTCGAGGTAATTGTATTATAAGAAGCCAAATTTTGTATTCATGTTCAATAAGAAAATTTTTGACAGGTCTTTAATATTGAAATACTTGTATGGTTTAAATTTAGCACGGGAACATAATTTAAATCAAGCAGAGGATATGTTACGAAAGGTAAGCAAAATTTGAGTGCACTGTTTGGAATAGTAATTCGCATACTTCGTTTTTTTGTACTGATTTTCAAATTTTTAATTCTTTCTTAAAATACAATTTTAAATAGCATCTAGAATGGAGGAAAGAATACGATATAGATAATATATTGACTTGGGAAGCACCTGCGGAAATTACTTCAGATTACCCTGTAGAAATTGTCGGCTTTGATGAAGACAACAGTCCAGGTAATTTTTAAACAAAATTCGATTTTGTATAATTTATGTATCCAAGAATTCTACAAATACACACAAAATAGACATAAATATTTAATTCCAAGAAAATGTCTAAATATTTGGATTTTATGTAAATCAATTTCCTTAATAATTACAGTGGCAATCCTATCATTTGGCCGATGGGATTTGAAGAAAGCAATTGAGAGTGGTCAGCGTAATGAATTCATTCGATACGTGGATCAACTGTACATTCAGATGTTGGAGAAGATGAAAGGGAAAAAGACGAGGGATGGTATTCCAGTGACTCAGTTTGTCATTGTCTATGATATGGAAGGACTCTCCATGAAATTGCTCACATGCTACGGAGGTCAGTCAATAATAATAGAATCATAATATTTATGGTCATTTTTATTTTTTTAAAACCCATTGTATTGAATTTTCAATTATATTTTTAATTTAATTATTCTGCAAATTCATTAGCAATTGACGCTGCACTGGAAACTCTTAAGCGTTTCGAAGCTAATCATCCTGAAACACTCAAGCGCTGCTTTGTAGTGAATGGTAAGTATATTAAAAAGTGTTGAATAAAAAATACAAAATAATATCTACGCAAAAAAAAATCAATACTTTTAGTAAATATGATCTGTCGAAAAACTTTGTTCAAAATCTCAAGATAATGTTAATGACTTTTAGCATCAAGACTTTTTGCAATGTTGTTTGCCATCATTAAGCCTATACTATCTCAACGCACATTTGGCAAAGTTGATGTGTACAATTCGAATGCGAGTAAATGGGAACCGGTTCTGCTCAAGGCAATCCCAGCCAAGATACTTCCGGTGACATTGGGAGGACAGAATGCAAACTCAATTATCAATGTCAGTGTCAAGACCAAAATTGCATAATCTTATTTTAGTTGTATTTTAGGAAATATGCAGGCATAATATATGGCAATCTAATAAGTTTTAATTCCGCAATGAAATACCATTTGAAATTCGCACTACAACATTATAATACATATATATAATTAGTTCACTTGATAATTTTTCTTGATTCTTGTATAGATGTCTGGTAAGAAGCAATCCAAGGGAGGAATCCCAAAAACATTAATTTCCTCTTCTATTGATGAGGAAATTGAGGGTTTTGTTAATGTCACTGTTGGGGCAGGGCAAAAACTTCCGATTGAAATGGAAATCCTGGATTCTAATTCACTTATTAGGTATATAATCTTTCAATCTCTCGTATCAACTACATAATAATGTACTTTCTACTTAATAATAGTGTACAGTACCTAATTATTATCTCACATTGTACACAGTAATTTAACGCACATGGCTATAGTAATTTTAATATTTTCCCATATGAAACGCCATTGTGCTGCTCTTATTTTGGTTTAGTCATTATATAAAGTTTTGGAATTTTCCCATTTCAAATTCATCAACAAACATAAGTAAATGCATGCCTTTTACTACGTAGTGATGCAATAAATATAATAATTAACCTTCCTTGACGCTGTTTCCTACAGTTGGTCATTCAAAACACAAGATTTCGACATTGGATTCTCCCTCCTATTTGATACTGATGAGGTGCTTATCAACTATTCTCGTGTGGAGGCTACGGCTAAATCCCAAGAAGGATCTATCATCTGTAGTCGTCCTGGAAAATACACCTTTATCTTTGACAATACATACAGTCGCTTGAGGTCAAAAGTTCTATACTATAATATCTCAGCGGTAACCAAAACAGAGAAACTGGCTGAAGACTCAACAAGCTTGTAAAAGTATTATATTTAAAGTCTTTTATTAGTTATGGACATAATATAGCCAACATAATAATTATTATACTGAGCTAAATACAGTGATACTTTTTTGTACTCCACACTTTATATTTTGAGATCGCACTGGAAATGAATTTTTTGCAAGTGCAGCAAAGTATCACATTTGGAGGTGATATGTATGTATATGAAGACAAGCATGATGTACAGTTTTAAGCGCATATGTTATATGTATAGACAATTATATTATTATTTACAATTAATTTAATCTCCTCATTTTATAAAAAAGGCCGCTATTTGTATAATGTTAATCGTATAAGACTATAGGTGATTTTTGATTTCGATTGGCTCAATATAATGTAACTTTATGTAAGGGTATGAAAGGCGACGCACATTGGAAACTTAATACTCCTTTATAATAATTATTTATGAGAAAACCATTGCTTCCTCAATGCTACATAAGATAATCTATCATGTATATATTAATCATTATATACTATATAGTAATCATTATGTATTATTATTATTATGGAACGGAACGCGACTATTTGAATATCAATAAAATAAATAAAAATATGTAATTTTTAAAACATTTTGCTGATGTACCTTGGCTCTTTCTTCGTAGTCAGCCCTAAAAAAACAGTTCAAATCAGTCCTATTATGTAATTAGGTATATTCAGACAAACAACTACAGACATTCATGTAAATAAAGGGAAAATGCAAATTCCAAAATTATACAGACATCTGGGTCCAGTAAAAAAAAAATATGCATAGTAAAAAATCTTAATAGCTACAAGGTTAAGGTCAAGCTACTCCTGAAAAATTGTAGTCTGCATATTTTGTGTAAGACAATATGACATGTAGGTACATACCGCTCAGCTTTTAATGGGATACAAAACATAACGATTAATAATGGAGAAGGCAAGAGGAGTTATTCAAACTCTCACGTGATGAAAATATAAGAGCATAATAATAATTGTAATCTAATCAAGCTGACAGTACTCGAGTCCAGACCAGGTGAGCTAGGCTAAATAAATGGACGGACTCTGAGCTGAGGTAAAGCTTGTTACACCTAATGCCTGATATCATGGTATGGTTGGTTTTCGTGGTAGTCCTATTTACTATTTAATATCTATGTACCTAGGTAGATATACTAAATGCATGTGGTTCCAAGTAATAATATAGCGTAGGTAGGTAGTAACACCACTTTTGCTTATGGGTATAC
This sequence comes from Dicyrtomina saundersi, assembly GCA_034695245.1. Lineage (NCBI taxonomy): Eukaryota > Metazoa > Arthropoda > Collembola > Symphypleona > Dicyrtomidae > Dicyrtomina > Dicyrtomina saundersi. Next base: position 4,205 of record JAQFZE010004473.1, on the reverse strand, counting down.
AAAATCAGTAAAAACAAGTTTCTTTTTTGCATGTCAATATTATTATTTCCTAGGGCTCACAGCTTCAGCTGGTTGCCAGTGCCAGTATAACATTGCATATTATTACATAAATATTGCTTACATAAGATAGTTTAGACCACATGGGCCATCATGGACTTGCGGACGGTAAACGTGCATAAGAACGAGCACGAATTCACAGGGCTTCCATCCTTCCATCAGTATCAGTTGTGTCGTGTTTGAAGTTTTGGAGTCTGTGGTGAACGTCAAATATTCAGTATTATTTCTGCTATGTTAAAGGAGCTCTTGAATTGCTAGTTGTTATTTAATACTATTTATTTCAAAGCAGGGTTAATGTGTTCTAGTTTAAAAAATAACCTTTTAGATAGTAGCGAATAAGGTAAAACATATAGGTGCTAAGGAACGTGACGTGAAAGCTGTAAATATGTATAAACGATATTTAATTGTTGCACTAATCGTTCATCATGGTTTTGATTTTTCGCCGTATTAGTTTTATTATAGTTTTACACTTTACAGAAATTAAATTAAAATACTACTGGTACGAATAATTAAGTTTGTATTGGATCGCTAAAGTTAAAACCGCAGAGTTGTTTATACATATTAGTGGGATTATTTGTGAGTTTAAAAAAACGAATCACAACAACCACACGGAATAATTACAGCCAATAGTAAAAATAAATCCGTATCAAGAAATAAAGTGCTCAATTATGAAAGGAAATAAGAAGGACAGTTCCACTTTGCAGACTACAGTTGATGGAGACTTACTCTCAAGTCTCTCATACTGTGAAGTTGACAACGATGAGGAAGAAGAATTGGAAGATGATGAAGTGGATACTCATGATTCTTATTGGACACTGTACAAATTAGGTGATCTTGCTATTCAGTGGAGACCACATCGTCTGATTCATAGAATAAGTGTCCTAATTACTCTACCTCTCCTGCTGTGGACTATATGCTTCTTACTTGTGGGAAATTCGGCACTTCCTGGAGGGATTATTTTTACTTTGTTCATACTTGAGTTTGGTGGAATTGGTTTAGGTAGTTATTCCCTTAATTAAAACAATAATAACAACTTATCGTTAGCTTACTATAGTATATATTATGTAGTTATTCATGTTTGTTATTTGAAACTTCAGTATATTGTGCAACATAGTTAAATTATAATAAATTTTTAAAATACAACAACTACTTACCACTGCATATACTGTGATGGATTTTGTTTTGTATTGTTGATTGCAGGAATGCTTGTACGCTCGCTCAAATTACCCGCATTGTTGGGAATGCTTGCAATAGGCTTGATAATTAAAAATGTGCCTTATATCGACTATGGTAAAAATATGACATCGGACGTTTCATCGCCAATAAGGTAAACACTATCTATATTAATTACGTTTTCCAACTTTCAATATTTGTCTTATGGGTTATAGTCAGCTGAAAATGATGAAATAAAATGTCAATGAATTTATTTAATTTGTGACAGACAGTTGGCGTTAGTAATAATACTAATTAAAGCGGGAATCGGACTTGACCCAGCAGCCCTAGTCAAACTAAGAGGATTTGTGTTAGCACTGGCGTTTATACCTTCATTTATAGAAGCGTTGATCATTGCTATTGGGACTGCATATATTCTTCAATTTCCGTGGACCTGGGCATTTTTACTCGGGTGAGCAGCAAGTTCTACCAAATATCAGAAGTTATATTTTTCAGTAATTTACAAATTTGGCGAGGATTTAGAAGTAATTATTTCTTTCTATATATCTCAATGAAATTAGAATATTAATATGAAACAACTATTTTTAGATTTATAGTTTCAGCTGTATCTCCAGCCGTCATAGTTCCATGTCTTCTAGGACTTAAAAAACGGGGATATGGGCTGGATAATGGAATTTCAACTATTGTTGTAGCAGTAGCAAGCCTAGCGGATATTTTGTCGATTTCATTATTTGGAGTTGCGATTGGCTTTGCATTTTCGACGGGAGGGCTAGTTGAGTCCATTATTCAAGGGCCGATTGAAATTATATTTGGCATTGCTTTTGGACTTGTGTGGGGATATATTATGGGGATTATTTTCATGCGCAATAGTCAGGTAGATAATTAAAAATGAAGTTGTTAACTGTAAAGCATTGAAATTGTGTGAAACGGATACAGTATGGCAACTACAATGATTACTTTCCAATTTAGAGAACAAGAGAAGACAAATTCCTTCATGTTATATTTACCTTTGGGGGTGGAATAGTTTCAATTTTCGGGTTCCAGTATTTAAGCTACCCTGGAGCAGGACCGCTAGCATGCCTTATTTTAGCATTTGTTGCAGGGCTTTTACTGCGGAAGAAGAAACTTCTGAAAAATGACATTGATGATGTAAGTTGGTTATTAATCAGTCAATTTATACGCTATGACAGGCATCCCCTTAATATTACTCACGATCAGAATCATACCCACCTACGTAAACATTTATGATTATTGAAAAAACCATCCTACGAATGCTTAATCTTCTAATAATAAATTTACTTCTTAGGATTCATTAAGCTGGGCATTCGGAATATTGTGGTACGCCTTTCAGCCTCTTCTTTTCGGGTTAATTGGATGTGAAATTGACGTTCTAAATTTGGATGGAAGGGTTGTAGGATTTGGCGCTCTATGCCTCATATTTGGAATTGTGGTATATATATTTAACTGACCACTTATTTATAACCTATATAAATATAATAATTTAGTGCCTTGCTGAGATACTGGACCGATTTCAACAAGTAATCAATTAATTTAAAGCTGCTGAAAGCTAAAACAATATAGCATTTTTGTTTTGACATCTGGCCCGTACAACGCTTATTCGAGGGATTTATTATTTAATACTAAGGAATTTCACTTATTCGCTAAACTTTGAGTTTTTGTTGTAGCCTCGGCTATGCTGTGTATTTTATTGAAACTCTATAACATGATGACATGATCAGTAATCAGTAGTAGTAGCAGTAGTACGAAGCCTTATGTGATTCGCTAAATAGCTGTACCTATAAATTTAATTATATATAGCAGAGTTCAAAAATGTATTAACGAATTCTCTACTAATGTATTTTTTAGGGCCGATTTGTGATAACTTTCTTCATTCTTCATAGTACTGAATTTGATACGAAAGAAAAAACGTTTGTGACAATGGCTTGGATTCCGAAAGCAACTGTACAGGTATTGTAGTTAATTTATCAGAAATTTTATATTTACGTGTAATTCTAGAATGATTTAATAATGTTCAGTTGTATTTCTGGGTGATGTGTAAATAGGCTGCTTTGGGACCGGTTGCTTTAGATGCAGCGCGAAAACTAGGAGCAGGACCAATTTTGGAATCGCTTGGATTGCAGGTTTTAACAATTGCTGTGGTGGCTATACTGCTAACTGCACCATTGGGAGCATCAGCAATTACCATACTCGGACCGAAGTTACTTCGCAGAAAGACATTTCTAATTAAAAAGACTTGTGACAAGGGAGTCAATCCTCAAGACTCCGGGATGGAAGGAATAAATTCAAGTTCTAAAAAATATGGCAGCATAGCAGGCTCAAATACAGAAGTAGCACAACCGAGCAAAGTAGGCTTCACGTCAAATTCATTATAGAGTTGTAATAAATTATTTAGTTAAGCAAATAAAAACAAAAACTGCCTCTAATGCTCAGAACATGAAAAACTCAATATCATAAAATAGATAAAAAATGTTATGTTTCAGGGTTGATAAAATACATGCAAGTACTTAATTAATTATTTATTTTCATACACTTGTTTCTTCAATAAATAAAAGTTTTGTAAGCCAATAAGTTGTAGAATATAATATAGAAACCGAATTAAGACAAATCGTAAAGACAAAAAAATAGCAAAGCAAATGAAAAGAATTTCAACATACGACTGTTCCCATAAACAAAACACCGTTAGACACATTTTGCATTTATGTACTAGTTGTAGTACTAGCAGTGGTGGTGGTTGTTGTTGTTGCTGCCTTGGTAGTTTTCTTTCTGCACTCGGGAGCAGCGTTTTCAGACACATCGGGTGCCACTGTGGTGGTTGTTGTTGTTGTTGCTGCCTTGGTAGTCTTCTTTCTGCACTCTGGAGCAGCGTTTTCGGATACATCCGGTGCCACGGTGGTGGTTGTTGTTGTAGTTGCTGCCTTGGTAGTTTTCTTTCTGCACTCGGGAGCAGCGTTTTC
>JAQFZE010004472.1:0-11230 GCA_034695245.1 Dicyrtomina saundersi | reverse complement strand
GGTACTGTACGCTTTTAACTTATCCGATTTAACTTATCACATTTAACCTGGCAGATTTAACTTGTGGTCGATTCAACTTATCCCGATTTAACCTATGGCTGATTTAACTTGTGGTTATTTTAACTTATTCCGATTTAACTTATTCCGATTTAACTTGTGGCAGATTTAACTTATGTTTTATTTAACTCTTGTATTACATGGCACAGCAAAATACTTTTAGCTACTTTACAGCTAATTTTTCGCAGACCGCGGGTCTCTAATAGTCCGCGAGGTAAAATGATGTTTTTGAAATAGATCGCAGTTGGTCTATTGGAAGATATACGGTACTTTGCAAAAAGTAGTGTTTTCTGTGTATGTTGTTTAGACATGTATACACTATGTGAAGAAGTATTGCAGTGGTTGTTGTTGTTGTTTTTGTACGTATCGTGGTAAACGAGTATAAAAATAATTGAAAAAACTGAAAAACTGAAATTGGCTGAATATTGTAATTTGAAGTTTTTTAAAAACAAGATTGTCTTTTGCGTAGTGTTTTAAACAAACACAATATGTCGGAATTAGATTGAAAAGTGGGACATAACAGTAGCAAGGTAGGTAATTGGTTTTTAGAAGCTTTGCTTGAGGGTATTCCGTAATTTCAAATCTCGGAGAAGTTATATGTATTAGTTTAGGCCTACTTCATTATCATCATAAACCAATCGTCATTGCAGTCATTTTCCATGTTTTAGCCCTGAAAACTAGATTTTCGTGGTAATAATAGGATTGCCATAGGTTTGAATTAAATAGTTGGCGGGTACGTCGGTTTTTGGTATCTGGAGGCTGGATTTAAAAACTGCGCGAGTTTTCAAAATTATGCGGGTCTCCAGTTGTAAGCGCTGAAGCCCTGTTTGTCCTGGTAGGATATGCATTAGGTACAATTGTGGGCACAAGTGGAACAAAATTGCATAATTATTTTGGGGTATATATGAATTAAAGCTTAAGTGTAGCTTCTACTATGACCTGGATTTTTCATTCAAGTACTAATAAATGGGTATGGTTAAAATTTAATAGTAATAATATTTAATTTAAATTTGACAATGTGTATATTCTGTCTGCACTTAGAATTTCTGATTTTGTCCGGTTTTCTATATCTATGAGGTGTTTCTTTGTAAACTTCGACAACTGAACAAAGTGAAACAATACGCTGAAGGGAATTTTGTGAGATTTTCATATTTTTTAGCAAAATATAATGCCTGCCTTTCACCATAGTATGTACATAGAATCAGATATTATGTTGCCCTTAGTTTTGTTGTTATGTCCTCAGACGGGACAAGTACATACACGTTCACTGAGTGCAACCAAATAATTCCATTCTGACCTTTATGTACATACAGCACAGGGAAATTCTGTCGCTTTTTGCTCCTAAAGTAAAATGATTGGAGCCATGTGCCATGTTTCTCTTGGCTTGTCGATTGTCATTGAGGTAATGGCATTTTTCATTTCATCCCACTTCTAGAGGAATCAGGGAGAGAAAATTTCACGATGCGTTCAGCAAACTATTGACAAGTCATCACTTTATGATGAACTATACTATGTGTGTGTGTGACACTCAGGTTTCGTATTCGTATATCATGTGCTACATGTATGTGTATGGAACGTGTTTTTAGTGCCGCAGTTTTTGATTGTAGACTGAAACATTCGTTGCGTGACTGAGATTTGGAATTTATTTCATTTCAGATTGGATTATCAGCATGCATGTGCTAGAAATCCACTGCAGCAGAAAGTTATTTTTTTCTCTGCTTCTGCTCTGCTTTGTTTTTAATACAGTTGTTTCACCATGTACAACACCCGGGAAGCAATTACTATAAGGGCATTAAGATAAATTTTCTGGATTTTGTAGTACTAGTAATGGACTTATGTTGTAAGCTGTGAGCTCTAGAAGTTTAGAAGAGAGCGCTATACTTCCTAAATTCCTCTCTTTTGTTGTCTTATTAGTTTCGGAACTGAGTTTCATATACTTGAGTAGATGGGTGAGTTCGCAATTACCGTCTCTAATATATTGTAGATAGTTTTCTTGATATGACAAAGAACGCGTGTGTATGTTTCATGTGGTTCTGGTCTGGTAGCAATATAGGCTCAAGTTACTGTGAACTCACAAGTGGAAATCGAAACTCTGCTTCATCTTCCTAATACCTTTTTATCTAAATACTGTTTTTATTATTATCCTGGGTGCTGGCTATAGAAAGTGCCGTGTCTGTGTGAGTCACGACTCCCTCATATTTAATAAGCATCTATGTAGTGCAGAGTAGCCATTGCACTTATTTAGAAAGAAAATTGAGCCGTGATAAATAATCTCAAATCGAGTTTTCAATTTAAACTGGTGGATTGGATCACCCTTTATTTAATTAAGAATGGGTAGACAACATTGAACGTAATGTTGAAATTTTCTGTATGAAATGTTGTTGTTTTCTCATCAGTTAAAAATGAGTTAGAAGAACTCAAACTTTGAGGTGTAACTAAAGAATAACAAAAACCAAGAATCAGAAAAATATGCCTACCTCCCTAACTACTCTTTTTAGCATTTTAAATTCATGTATATATTTTTTATATAGAAAGCTTATCTTGATTTTGTCATCACGTGCTCCAGCTCTTGTTCAATTCTCTGTATAATATCAGATCATTCAAGCTCGTGTAAAGTGTACACTCACGGCTCAAAAATGCGTAGCATAATATTGTGAAAAGAATAATATAGAAAGCGAGAGAGAAAGCGCGCGGCAAAGAGCCTCCATGTTTTATATCTAAGTAGTAAGTAGTGTTCTTTGCTCGGCAAGTGGGATAATTAAGCTTATAGTTTTATAAACTATACTATAAAATTCATAGTAATAAAGATTTTAATACGTACCTAGTCTGTGCATGATGTGTTGGAGGGAAAGTAAGCCAATTTAGACGTCAGTTTTTTACCTCCTTGTTTGTCAGACTTTTATAATTTTACCGCAAGCGTGGAAGTCTTCAAGACCTTGTTTCGTTTATGTACATATATGTATATACCTACACGTTAGCTACATTACAATTACGTTCAGTATATGGCGGTGGATTGGGGAAGTATGTAGCTACGGTACCTATAATGCTACATTCACAGAATCTCTTTAGGATTTGGTTCAGTGACTTTCGACACTGAAAAACTTGGGTGGTGTCAGAGAAATGCTCTCTGCCTGCCGTTAACATGTCTACTCCAACCTTTCTTGTGGTGGTGGTCATTTACTTGTGTGCGGAGGGGAAGCGAAATGAACGTCTTTCTTGCTGCTTAGACGTGTAACATACGCGATAGTGTAGCGACTGAGACCAGTGCCAGTGACCCTGAATCTGAAGTGCAGATGCGTGTTGAGCTGTGCTGTTAAAGCTTGCTTTTTAGAGTTGTATGTAGGATGTGAATGTAATTACAGCTTAGTAAATTATATTTTACTGGATGTTTTTTTTTGCTCTATTATGATTATTAATTTTTGTTAGATTGAGCATAGCATATATTGTTCTTAGCTTTGGCTCTGTAGAATTAAATTTTTTCTCAATCATGGCCTTTAAGAAATGAGATTTTCTCTCTAGAGAAAGAAGCAATCTGTAAGCGGCGGATTATCAACCTCAGTAGTGTATGTAATGGGTTGACTCTGCTTTGGTTTGAGAAGGTAATAAAGAGATGATGGAGAGTGGAAAAGAGAGTGAAGAAATTGTATGGGACCATGTGCACACAATCCTGCTATGAATTTATGTTAATAGTTAATACCTACCTAGATACTTATATATGCAGTGTGGTGGACTTGGAGTTGTGGGATGTGGAGCTTTAGTATGTATGCATTGCGAAGGGAAAGGGTGTTAGTAGGAGCAAAGTTAAAACAGCAAGATACTAGTAGGAGCTATTTCTTTATTGCTATCGGTTTAGATATTTGTTGAAGTTAAAATGTGAAGGGAAAAGTGAGTGAGAGAGAAAGCGAGAAAGGAGGAGGAAGTAGTGGTACATACGTAGGAGTAGCAGAGGAAACTGGAAAAGGGGGACCAGAGGAAGAGAACGTCGTTAAATGAAAGGAGAAGGAAGCGATACATGGAATCGATAATCGGCAGCAGCACAGCAGGTTATCTCGAAAGTTTGAGCTCGAAAAAGAAGGTTACAGGGAAGGAAGGGAGCGATAAGAAGAAAAAGAAGAAGAGGAACCGTGACAATGATAAGATGGGTGAGTATACAGTAGTTCGACTCCGTCTTCCACTCGTAGTCAAACCAGGACTAGGCTGTATATTCTGTTATTTTTTGGGACAGACAGAAATGCACTCTCCTCCGCACTGTGTATATGCTGAGTCTTGTGTGGTGTGTGTGTGCGGCGTACGCCTGTAGTTGTAGTTTGTAAACCTTGTCTCTTATCCTGGGATAAGTTTCAAATTACCGTTCCATTTGAATATGAAAATTCTGTCACACATATTCCAGTAGCATTTTATTGTCTCCAACTTTTTAGCATGACTGAGTTCATCTGTATTTATTTCCTGGTTTATGTTAGCACATACGGAGGAGGTGGTTCGGTGGTAGGAGTGTAGTCGGGACTCGGAATAGTGATAGACAGAAGTAGGAGAAGATTGTAGGAAATAGGGTTTGGTAGAAGGATGTGCCAAGTGTAACTGAGGGAATAAGCAAGGAGTTATTATATGGTTTCCCTTCTTATTTCTCTCTACACTCCAGTCTCCGTCTTCACACACCCTGACTATGACTCACACAGATGCTAATATGAGGGGAGTAGCTCTACTCTCTTCAGCAGGCTCCTGTTAAAGAGAATCGATGGAGTTGTTGTATTACTTCGTGTTTCGCCGAGTGATTATAAATAAGACTAGAAACTACAATCATGACATGCACGGAGCTCAGGACTCACTACTACTACTATTCCTACGTACATGTTCCTAATTATTAGACTCGTCGAGCTGCACTGTGTAGAGAGGAATTGCCGAGCACAGTCTAGAACGCACACACAGGTGGGTTTTTTTCTCCTTCATATTCGTTCCATTCTTTCACTTATCGTTAGTCGTGCTTTGCGAATTTTGTCAGGAAGCGCTATTCATTTCTCAAGCACGCAAGCAAGGACCACGGCTAATCAAACAGAGGCTGTTGTGTTTTGCTTTTAATAATGTTGGTTCTAGACGTCCTTCAGTAGCCTGCCTGTTTGGTGGGTTGGCTGGCTGGTGAAGAAAAATCTGCGAGCGAATAATAATTATTGTTTTGTTCATGAGCAATATTTCGGAGTCTAAGCTACTACACACACCTTTTGCATATTAATGAGCTTTCCAGGTTCAATTAAAAGCGATCTTTGTCTCTGCGCTTTCTAATCGCTCCATCTAACTTTACACATTAGCACGCTATACATTTTACGGAGGGGCTGTATTACGTCTACACAATAAAAACCTCCCCCACCTTCTCTCAGCGTCTCTCAGACGCTGCTGGCTGCTGCTCAGCACAGCACAGCGTTGACTGACTCTGGAAGAGCCCCAATGCGTTCAAAACATGTAACTTTCATATAGCTATTATTATCCATGCATTCAGTTTTACTTCTAAACGACTCATGACTGTCGGCCTTCATGCATCACGTCAAGCACGCTTCTCATGATACTTTTACCCTACTTGCGACCCCCAACCAGAGTTGTAGACAGGCTCCAAGTCATACCTATGTTTTATGCTCTCCTATATTTTCCTTCTCTCTCTCTTTCTCTCAGAGACTTAGAAAAAGTTTTACTACGTCTCTCGCCCCATGGAAGCCAAGTCTTTAATAAGCATACTGTGTCCGGGAAGTCTAGTACATTTTATTGATGCCTCTTTCTCTTTTGTTTCTAAATACGCTGTCTCTTACTCCTCCTCTATTCAGTGGCTAGCCAGATCGCTGGCAGTCACTGCTGAGTTCTGTATAGGGATGCCGAGGCTTTACAACACATGGAGTTGTACCTAATAACTCTTTTCTAGAATCAAAAGCTTCAACATGTTTTTTCTGCTTGTAAAACTCCGAGTCTCTCGAATCCTGAATTCTTGTGGGTTCAATTCAAAGGATAGAAAACAACGTGTGATCGAATTTGAAATTGAAGACGGAAGTGAGGAAACTCGTAGAAATCAATGAGGATATGGGAAAAGGCCGAATGACGACACTCTACTGCTGTTCTCTGTACAATGGAGCGATACACAGAGAAGCTCTCTAGTGCTCCGTCCACTGCTGGTCTGATCCATAAAAGAGAACGAAATCAGAGTCAGTGTAGTGATTGGTAGGAGCTGGACGAAAGGCAGTGTTTTCAAAGAAGACAAGAGAATCAACGCTGGACCAGACCGTGGAGAGGGAAAGCTAGTTTTCTCTCTCCGTGCTCCTTATGTAACTCTCATTTTGGAGGGTTTTTTAGACTTGTATGCTTTACTTTTCGTAAATTTCATTGTGAGTTATATCCCCTTGCGATATGAACAGGAATGAAGTGAATTATGCTAGAGCGGTCCATTTATGTGAATTTCCGTTTTTGCAATAGGCGGAAGTTGCGCTGAGTAATAACGACAGAAAAGGTTTCTGAAGTCATCATCTAGAGAAGCCGCTGTCTTCACACACTAGGGACAAAACTTAGGCACACATGTATTTTTAGTCTACTCTTGAGTTTCTCTCTCAAGAATGAATTATTCATTTTGCCAAAGTAGGGTCCACTTATAAAGTCTCTGCACGTCAACGTTCACATCACATCAAGGAGGAAGTCGCTCTTCTTTTATTTTGTGCTTTTTATTTTTTGTCTCTAGATATCCTATATAGTGGAATTTGCGTCTTAAAAATGCCTTCTCGCTTGATCTGCTCAAAGAAAGAATGTTTTAAAAATAACTTGACTTGTACATTGTACTGACTAACACAGCCAATAATGTTTTGGTTTTATCCTGAACAAAAATCAATAGTATTTTCACGAAGTAGTGGAACAGTAGCATTCTTTGTCGTCAGTGCATATGGACAGAGAGATGACAGGAGTGTAGCTAGTAGCGGAAAGTAGAATAATATTATATGACTGGCCATGGAGTGTTTTGGAGCGGTTGTTGGAGGGCATGGAGGGAAAGCTGCTTACGTATGGAAGTAAAAGGTGACGATTAGAATGAGAAATGAATTTGGTTTTGGTGTGACTGTGTAAGTCGTGTAGGTATGTTATTTATTTGAATGGTAGGGCTTTTGGATTTGTTTCAGCCTCTCTCTCTCTGTCTCGGCAGGTTACAGCCAGTTAGAAACGTGGCTTGATGTGTATATGGGAGGTCTGATTCAAGCATTCAAGAAAGTGCATTTCATTTGATATGCAAAGGGCTTTGAAAGCTGCTTCATGACGAAAAACTTGTCTCCCTTTAGACGATGATAAATGACTTGACGAGTTTTTTTATGAATACAAAAAGGCTTGAGCTACTCAGCTACCACATTCTATTTTGTCCCCCTTGGTAATGTGTGTGGCTCTGTCCTGTGCCTGGTTCTGGTTGCGAATTGTTCCTCGTGCTGATATATTGTGTGTGTGTGTGCGGGCAGTAGTTTGATAGTACAAGTCAGAGACTGAAACATTATGATGATTAAATGATAGCGTTGGTTAGAGTGAGCTTGATGCTTCTGCCTTCCTCATGTCAAATTCGCGTCACCCATCGTGTCCTATGCATTAAATCATGCGCCATTTAAATATATATGTACCATCCTGTGTCCCACTCACATTCAACCTCCCTCACACCTTCTCCCACGACGACAGTCAGTCTTCTTTTATCCACATATCTACTTTACTTCAAAAACCAAAGAAAACGACAAGCTTGTTGCACGCGTATTGATCTCTTTCTCTTTTTTTCTTTCTTTCCTTTACCTTGTCTTCTTCCCTATTGTACAATTAGTCAGGAACCATTCTATCCGTACTCTTTCCGATCCTTTCAGGAGACCTCCGTATAGTCCTTTGTCATAATTTGTTCTAGCCTTCCTCAACGATCTTTTTCCTCTTCATTCCGCTTGTGCGTTTGTCCCTTAAACTCTTCACATCAGCTCGTCAAGCTCTGTATGAACATTCGGCTACACTTTTTGAGAGTAGTAAGTCTTTGAAGCTGAATTGAACTAAATGGGTGGCTTCGATTAGCTGTCGCTTATTTCCTTTTTCCCCGCTTGTCGAAGTCGATGGTGTACAGTCAGGACGGAAGACCTGAGCTTTGGATGACAAGTTGGAATAATACCAAAACATGTCGGGTTTTATGAAACATGGCACATTTTGAACAATTTCGACGTTTTGTTCCAACTGGCTTACTCACAAGTAATAATGTGTAGGTTCTCCGTGCACAAACAGTGATTCCTCTTGAACTTGTATCTAATGTTAATTATGATTACGTTTAAAAATATTTTTTACTGGATTTAGATAAAGACCATTATTATTTATTACGGAAACCATGAAACATATTTTGGAGAATGACTGTGGAAAACGTGATCCTACACTCCGTCCGTCGAGTTGGCGTTTATTGCTTCATACTATGTATGTTGAATGTCCGGGGGAAATTTGTTGCGGTAAAGGTTGGAAGAGAAGTTGAAGGAAAGTTTGTAAATTAAATTGTTAACATAGTGCGGCTGCATGGATAAGTCTGCCTCCGCTCCGTTTGGCCTCAGTTTAGGCTTGCTTGCTGCGAGTGCTGACCCTCTGCTTTAACGAGAACATTAGTTAGAACATCGACGGAATGTACAAGTTTATTCAGTCTGACACATAAGTGTATAGTCATACATGTATAAATGAGAATAGCGGCAGGGTCGGTTGGAAGGTCGATCGTCGTGTGCAGCTAATAATTTGAGGGCTGTACCTACAAATGAGACAAAACAGTTGTGGCGGATGTTGAATGGTTGGATCTTATCAGCTCCGTAGACTCGGTTCTCCTACGGTTTTCACTGGTATTCAAATTGAAGAATTTAGTTGCAAACTCTAAACACAAGATACGTAGACTCAAGTCCGTGCTCGTCCTCGGATTTTTTGGGTACATTTTCAGTGACTTAGGAGTGTGTTCGTAGAACCAGAACCATGACGGTGTGTGAACATTCGATGTTTCAATTTTGAATTCCACTTTGTGAAAAGTATTTCTCACTTTTGGACATGACGGTAATCTTGACTAAACCCTGCTTTCCATTTGCATTCCGCGTGGAGACCCGTAATCGGATTTTATACGGAAGAAGTCAGAGAAAGAGAGCGAGCGGCGGTGGTCGACGCGGAGGGACAGAATAAGTAACAGAGAAAATGCAACTCGCCTCCATCTAAGCATCCCAGGAAATTTCTCCAAAGCCTCCTTTGGGTTTTCTCCTTTCCTCCTTTCTTATGTATACGACTCTCGACTTTCCCTTTGGTCTTCTCTCTTAAGCCATTTCTGAATGAAGCAAGTGTCGTATCAGATTTATCCTCTTGATAATATTCTTCATATTTTTTTTAGCCTCTTCACGAATTCAATTTTACTTCATCTTCATCCTGACACTTCGTCATGATCGCGAGTTGTCACATCTCTCTCCCTGTCTACCCAATTAGTGATTCTCAATGCGGTTTCCTATCAACCCTCACCCGCGAGCTTCCTTCGTTCCCACAAGTGCAGTAGTATCCAACATGCGTATGATATTAATCTAGATTCAATTTTGTCAACACAAAAATATTTGTTATTTGGACAGTTCCTATTTTTTTTTTCTTCATTTTTCCGTTCTCTTCTGTTGTTTCTTGTACTGCTCAGCTTATTTTCCTTTTATTCCGCTTGACGCTTCCCTATACAGACGATTTGTGTAATTTTTGGCAAGTTTTCAGTTTTTTTTAAGTGTGAGCTTTATTACACAGTACACGCCTTCCTGGATTTTCTTGCCGCAGACAATTTCCCTTATTAACGCGCATACGTATTAATGTATGGACGGCGCATAGAATGAGAAAATGTAGTGGTTTTGTAAAATATTGACTGATTGACAAGAAGTTAGTTCAGTAGTTATTTTTTTCTGTAGTTTTTGTGTTTTTGGAATATTAGTGTTTGTTTTTAATGTTAAATCTATGCATTTATAGTAAGTAACGTATGAACTCCGTGGTTTATATTTTAAGAATAATTTGGAGTGTGTGCGCTACCTGTCGTGAGCATAAGATTAACTTTTGCTAAAGTAGAATTTAGTGTTAAAATTAATCCTTTGACTAATATGAACTTTCAACATGGTAAACCTAATTATAGTCAAAGGACGAAAACATCTGTCGTGTTTTTATTTATAAGATAAATTATTTAGCATTTATGGTTAGGATTATGGGAATGCTTTTGAAATGTTGAATGTAAAGATTCCCCTCCGTCTTCATCTACGTATCTTCTCTAGTATTATATTCAGACTTATTACAGGAATATTTAAGGCTGATTCCCTATGCAAGCCCTACGTTTGCGTCAAGTTTAATAAAATGTTTCGCTCTCTCTCTCTCTTGGAAAGGCAAAAGGCAAAGAGAATATTTATAATAAGGAACATGGCTGGCGGAAAGTCTCGTTGTCGTCGTGGTCGTATCTGTGGAGGGTTGGAGTAACGTGGTATGGAAGAAAGGCAATTAAAAGAGTATATAGAACGGGAGTCAGTTGAAATGGTTGACAGAGGTGAGAAAGTCAAGAGTTCCATTCCGTTCGTAGAATATTAGTAGTGTGTTGGGAGCAGAAGGAGAGATTGTGTACATAGACGGAGTACGACGACATCGAAGTGGTGGTGAGGACAAATTGTGTTACAGGATATTATGTACGAATGAGGCGGCTACACATGCACGGCAAATATTTGCTCGAACGTGAACTGAAAGGAAAATGAGGTTTTTTGTCCAGCTTTGTTCGTCCCGTTGTCCGTTGTTGTTCTGTTGTATGTTTGGAAAGACTACAGTGAACTAAAACAAAGTCAAAGTTTATACCAGTATATATATATAGCTGCCGTCGTTAGGAATGGAAATGTGACGGTTGAACTTGGAAAGTTCCTTCGTTCTCTTGTTTTTAATAATTGTTTAATAAGAAATGTTTTTTTGTTTAGTCTTGGCCTGGAAGCATGAAAATAATGTGATTTATGAAAAATTCCTAGTGTAAAATGTCTGAATGAATTGATTTCAACAAGGGAGATGTTAATGTAGACAAAATGGCGACTGTGACTACTCATTTTGAGAGAAGGGTGTTGCTTCTCAGCATTGATATGGTAATAGCTAAGGGAAAATGTTCGTAGATTCGTTCTTTTAGCTCCTTATAGGGAAATAT
>JAQFZE010004471.1:0-11230 GCA_034695245.1 Dicyrtomina saundersi | reverse complement strand
CGACTTGCATCTGAAATATTTTGCAGCATCATCGCAGATGCTTCCTCAAACTTCCCTTGTTTTCCCAGCAGATGCGCGATGTTTCCTTTTGTGAGTATGACGTCCTTAGGCTTTGAATTTGGATTCTTTTCGTGTTCTTCAGCCACTTCTGTATAAAGCTTTAATGCCTCTTCAGTTTTCCTCTGATCGTCCAAAAGAATTGCGTAGTTATGTTTAGTCGTTAGAAAGGATTCGCTTTCAGTGTTTTGATTATTTCGAAAGTCTTGAAAAACTTCACTGAATTTGGACGCTTCATCGAACTTCCCTAGACAACGAAGTGCATCTGCAATGTGGCCTTTTGTTTGAAGTGTCTCTTTGTGATTTGGGCCAAGTGCACGTGTCTCATCTTCCAGAACTTCTGTAAATAACTTCATTGATTTCTGATTGAACCCTCCTTCACTGTACGCCAGTGCAAGAATCCGTTTCAGTACAATTTTGTCACGAATTTCACTTTCAACATCTGATGCAGGCGTCGCTTTGAGAACTCTTTCGTAGAGTTCAATGGATTTTGCAAAGTCATTTGTACTTCTTAAAACACCAGCTACTTCCGCAGTCAAATCTCGGAATTCCTTCACATCAAGACCTTTCGATATGTGAATTGTGATCTTCACCAAGTTTTCCACAATTTCATCTCCACGTGGAACTGCGCGTGTGTCCAATCTTTCAATGAATTTAATAGTCTCAGCTGATAATTTCAGGAGCACATCGGCCTCGTTTGGAAATGTGCTTTTGTTAAAAATATTGTGCGGTTTCTGTTCCTCGTTGATTTTCAAATTTTGAATCGTCGCGTCTTGGATCATTCGGTGCACCGAGAAACTTCGTGAGTCGGAGTCAGCAGATGCAAAAGATGCAATCAACGAGTGATCCTCCAGGTTTTCTATTGCATTGTCAAAGGAATCCTGACTATGTTCTGATTAAAGAAGCACAAATAGGAAATCCTGGGGAATTCTTGTAGGGGACAAATACGCCATGAAACACAGAATTTTGATTGCAAGTTCTCCATCTGAGAATTTCACTACTTTCTCGAATGAGATGTTCCACAGCACCATCATAGTATTACTCGCCCCTGTTGGTCTCATGCTTGCATCTAGTGGGTTCTGCGCTAACACTTTCCTATTTCCGTTTTGGTACTCGTCAATTACATTTTGAATTCCGTACTTTTTCTTCCGTTTAATTTGCTGCAGAATAACTGCCACTGCTGCCTGCAGTGCGATGGGCAGACGACCGAAGAGATTTCCAAGTTGCGTCGCCAGGTTATAATTCTCTGGCGTTTTTTTAAGTCCAAGGATTTCAATTACAAAGATGACGACTTCTGCCACAGTCCACAATTCCAGTTGAATAACATTTTGAAGATTCTAGTTCTGGTTTCGTGACGTCACAATGATCGTGGGTTCTACAAAGGAAGGAGACAGGGATATTGGGAGAAGGCATTTGATTCCGTTCAAGTTAAAATCTTGATCATCTTCGAAAGCTTCAGCGTTGTCAAGCACCAGAAGAACCCGATTTTTGTGTTGAAGCAGTTTCACAAAGATTTGTTTTTTAATTAATTCAAATTTCTTTTCTTTTCCTTCGAAATTTGTATAATTGCCCAACTCAATGGCAAGCTAGATGAATTGGTTTTTAGCGGATGAATTTACTTCTGCGTCGATCCAAATACCATGGTCGTACTCTTTTGCATGAAGTCGAACGTACATGCGCACGGTCTCTGTTTTACCGATGCCGCCGGTGGCAGCCACAACTGAGAAAGGCATCTTCGTCACAACTTTAACTTTGCCTTTCTTAACGACCTCGTGAAGGTCATCTAGAAATAGTTCCCGCCCAGTGAAAGTCTGGATTGGCTTCTCAACTTGGAATCTGATATTCTTTTGCGGGGGATTCTTGACGCAGGTAAAATATGAAACTTTATATTTACGATACGTTTTATTTGATATTACAAAAATTATCCAGACTAACAAATTATTAAACGCCACGTTTGAAAGAAAAACCTAAATTTTTTAGGATGGAAAAGTAGGATAGTTTTTTTTTGCTCACCTGAGACTCCATTACTACGCGTATATCACGTGCAGATGGATTTTCAGCTACGCTAAATCCAGTTCCAGTTGTATATTAACTGCACGCTATTTTCAAAATCAAATAGAATGTGACCTCAGTCGACCTCACGTTTGGAATTTTAATTTTGAAACACACAATATTTTCAATTTCTAAACTTACTTTTGTATTAATGACAACAGTCACTTTGCTTGAGACGCCCAAAAATAAGAACTTGCGTGCTTGTGTGCGTGGAACTGTGACAAAGTAATTTATTTCAGCACTGTTAATTTCAATCGTAAGCTGCTGGGTTTTGAACTTAAATTAAAAATCCTTTTTAGTGGAAACTACAGGGTCAATAAATAAAGTGGGCAAGTTTTGTTTTAATTTTATTCTTAGTTGGAATTTATTGTCGTTCCGCTGTGATTTAGTTTTTACCTTTGCTTTTACAAATATATTTTGAGTATTTAGTCAAATTGGCAAATGCAAATTACAAAGGAAGAGGTACAATTTTATTCACATTCACTCGTCACTGATTTGTGTTGTTTTTCACTAGAAATTAATTTCAGTAATAAATGCGACTACTTCGGTATGGTAAACTGAATGGGAATTGGAAACCTAAATCTACATTCAAATCCAAACGGATTCGTAATCTCACCTGACAACTGATATAAGGTGGAAAGTGCGATAAGCTTAAGTTCAGTTTAAACTATTACGCAATTTGAGCGTCGGCCAGGATGAACACATGATGCATGACACGTAGTGATAAATGAGTCATTAGATATTACAGGTATTTACTTTCCCCTGTTTGTATGGAACATATCAATAAAAGTTGAGGTATGTGGCTGGCGGCAGCTCATTTAATAATCTAATTATTTGCGTTTAATTCTAACTTTTGAGTCGTATGTTTAATTACTCACTACTCACCAGGACTTCTTTCTCATTGAAGGTGCCACAGCTTTATTCAACTTTAGAGGAAAGTTGTTCTCGTGCTGTTGTTGTTGTCAAGGGGTGGTGGAGTTGATGATTAAGTGGGGTCATAAAGAGTCGTTCACAAATGACGTCACCTCACCGGTAAGGTCGATGGACCATTTACTTGTCGGTCCCATTCTAACTATTATATCTTAAAGATTGCCCTGTATGCAATGGTTAAGCTAATGTCATGGAGGTCACATGATATGATAAAAATTGGAAATTTTGTGTGACTTCATATGTGGACGATATTTAACAACAATTCAGTTTATACTCGCATCATGACAATTCATGTTTTTACAACAAGAATTGTGACCTACATTTTATTGTTAGTATTTTGTGTCGACGTTTTAGGACGTCGTTTATTATAAATCTAAAAGGGGCTGATCATATATTATGCTACAAAGGAAAGTCAGATGGCAAAGGGGGTGTGTACACAAGATAATATTGCATCCTATTATGCTTTAGTTTTTAAATAATTTATACTTCGGGTAATTCATGAGTGGGTGTCAAAAAAACCGTCTGAAGCGGGACAGCTCGTAAAAACAATTTAAAAAAATAATTTTAGATAAACACGTTATTATATTTTGCCTATTCGGAAATTAGTTTAAGTTGGGATTTTCCTGTTTTAATAACTCATTATTAAAAATAATTTTTTTTTTTAAATATAATTATTACTAAAATTTTCCTGTTTTAAAAACCTGTAGTTTTAATTTTTGCCTTTTTAACAATCTTTTAATAGAAATTTACATTAATTAAGAGGTGGGTTACTTTGCTTCTTCAATGACGATAAGTAATTGTTTTATTTCTTTCAGTTATGACTTGTGCCATCCCAGGAAAGTATGACCATCGATTGTTATGAAACACTTTCTGCCCATTATTGTATTGGTTGAGCTTTGTAACAACTACATTGCAATTTAATAACGTGCCTTTTTTCATAGCCTCAATCGGCAAAATTATTAACATTTAATGGTTTCCTTGAACTAATTAATTTATGTGTAACAGTTATAAGCCTAATGTAAAACATGCAAATATATTACTGTGTCATTGAAGTAAACAATTATTTCCTAACTATGAACAGTGACATTAAAAAAATGAATGAAAAATCAAGTTAGAGTATTACTATCTGTTAGGTTTTGTATAAGTACATTGTCAAGGTTTGGTAAATAAGCAAATTTTTAACACTGCCAAATAATGAAACACAAAACACTACTCAATGCAGCCAAGACGGACGGAGCCAATGATGTTGTTGGGTATTCCAATATCATATAAGTCGTACATGTCGCTTGGGTAGATGCAGAGCGAGTCTCCTCCAAAGTTGTTTGTCTCAAAAATAGTCCATGGCTCACTTCCTGTAACGATGAGAGATTTTACAATCTTGCCATATGTTATTATGTCTTTTTCTGTGTGAAATTCCGCGCCTTGAAAGTTTATATCTTCAAAGACAGTAATGATATTAGCGTCACTGTTGTCCGATGATCCCACGAATCGAATTGAAGACGTCTCACCTTGTAAATGATGCTCTACTTCCTCAAACGTGTTACTTATCAATTGAAATGCCCCAGCGTAATTAACATCCGCGTAAAGTATCCATCTAGGCAAAATGTCAAATTTGTATAACACTTTTTATTTTGGAATATGAATATGCATTCCGTCAGTGAAGAACCAATATCACCCATATCCAATTTAACCTACAATCAAAATGAGCTATATCAAAAAAACAAAGTGAGAAACATGCGTTAAATGTTAGTTCAGAGTTTTCGAAAAGCGTATGATGTTCTTATTTTATGTTTTCGAAAAGGTGCAAAATGTTCTAATTTAATGTTTTGGAAGAGGTGCAAAATGTTCTATTCCCTTGTTTTTAAAAAAGTGCAAAATGTTCTATTCCCTTGTTTTTGAAAAGGTGCAATATGTTCTAATTCAATGTTTTTGAAAAGGTGCAAAATATTCTAATTCAATGTTTTTGAAAAGGAGCAAAATGTTGTATTTAAATGCTCTCAAGACATATTTGAATATTTTTATAGATATTTGATATTGTTTCTTGGTAAAAATGGATATGGGTGATTTTAGTTCTTCACAGACGATTTCCATTTTATTTATATTGTTCACAGTAATTGTTTGTTTAAAGGGTAATGATTGGAGTAGTTTAGATTTTTGAAAAACTTACGTTCCCTGAGCATTGATACTTTTGGCCTTATTATCGAAATTTTCAAGAGTCAAATCCGGAGAATTCCGTCCGAAAAGTGTTAAGTTGCTTCCATCCTCATCGTACAGAGTTGCAATTTTACTTGTAGCGCCTAATGAAGCCAGCATGACAAATATAATGATGAATTTCTCAGCAACTATAAGGGTCACTGTTGCAGCACGCGGAGATTTGTTGATAAGAAGTGTCATTGTTTTTTTTAATTTCCTTGTTTAAGTTTTCCAAGTGACTCCTACTGAGAATAAAAACAGATTATTGAGTTTAAATAAAATTATTAGCTATTTATACAAATCTCGCAAACACTACTTGGTGTAATTAAAATATAATTAGATAGTAAAAGTTTGTCACCACATAATTCAAAAATGAACTATAACTTTGAATCAGGATTTTCAAAAACAGCTTTTAAATTATTGGGGCTAAATTGTTTTATTAAACTCGTGGCCTTCATGGTACAGAGCAAGACCAACTCTTAAACATCTCTGACGATATGGCTCGGAATCTTTTTATAACGCCTGCAAGGAATGTTTTATTATTCTCGTGCTCATACTCTGCCGGATTTAGCAAAAGAGATAATATAAACTTATACACTAATATTTAATAGATTGTCCGTTGCATGCAGTTTGTTTTAAATTTAATAAAATAATGGAAAGCTTGTTTATTATTGAAATTTTTGAATTTTTTGCTGCCAGCCGATTCAATAATACGTTTCGTAAAATCAAAAAAATTTAACCTTACTTGTTACATTTAATGTTCAAAAAGTTACGCTTGCGTGGTGTAGAACTGTACTAAAAGTTCAACGTCCGTGCTTTTGGTACATTTTTTTTAATTTACTAAATTACAGCTCATTTAGCAATCTAACAACAAAAGAACACACAAAATAGTATTGTTTTTTAATTTTGAGTTAAGTCTGTAGTATCAGATCTCTTTTAAAATACCAACTAGACTATTGATATTTGAAATGTGAATTTTTCAAAAACCTAATTTTTGCTGCAAACATTTTCAGGGCAGCGGTAAAGGATTTGTACCTGGCCCCTGCTTTTAAAGTTTTATTTATTTAAACAAAAGCATTTCCCCAATGATATAGCATTACAAACCAACAAACGCACCTATATACGAACTTAAGATAAATTTGCTTACTATACATATTGCATACCTGTTAGTTAGTTTTTTTTATTATTAAATTTTTTAAGGAAAAATTAAGGAGCCTACACGCGTCATATACAAGCGCAGTGGATTAAAGATTTTACGAATTAGTTTGTATTTGCTAATAAGTTATACATACATAAATACATGCGTGCGTACAGGCATACATACATACGTACCTCCTGACATACATACATACGTTTCAAATGTATATGTGGGTAAATAAATACATAAATACACACATACATACATACGTATACACATACATGTATACATACAAAAATACGCATAAACATACACACATACCCGTACAAACATACATACATAATAACATATATACATACATACATAATAACCTACAACATATATGCATACATACATACATACATACATTCAAAACTACAAACATACATCGATACATTCATAAATAAACACATACATACATCCATACATACATTGTTGTATGAGAATAATTCGTACGAGCACAAATCTTTCCCATCCTACAAGTTTGGAGCCTAATCGTACCCTTAATCCTCATGCGCAGACCACTGAGCAACATTTTAACAGTCTTGCGCCCGTCCTGCCAAGATATGAAAGGCGCTGTCGTATTCAGTTTGTTAATACAATAGGGTTCTTTTTTAATAAAACTAATATTAACTGTAAGCTCAGCATCTACTTCATGCCTCTTTCAGGCAAATCCAGCGCGAAGCTTCGAATTTGTTTGACATAATCGGTTGTATGTAAGACAAATAATATTGGATCGTAAATGCTCATATTGTTTTCTTGATGGTTGAGCTTTTGTCACAAATTCAGCACCCAAACGCTACATAGTTTGCATGTGCTTAGCATTTGAAATATTCTTGTTTATTTTAAATAATGAATTTGAAAGCATTAAAAAAATACCAGTAACATATAAGCAATACCATTTCAGTAGCAAATCACTGCGTGTAAATGCAATAAATAAAATGAACAATCGTTAAAACACTGATTTAAAGCAGTAACAATTCTACTCGAAAACCATTACTAAGAACAAATGCTTTTTGGAATATGCTTAACCTATTTTAAATGTTAAAAGGATTTTAAAATGACACAAAATTTCAATGTTTACGGATATTTATGTACAAACTAAAAAACAACATTGTTTATTGATAATTTAAACACAAATTAGAAAATTCATGAAGTTATTTAATTCAATATTTAATTATAATATTTCGTGTCTTTACTAGAAAAAAATAAAATTGAATGTCAATATTAACGGCTTTTCTATGTACTAATACAAACATTAAAGTTGTTCTACGGTTAATATTTTACCAAAACAAAGTATATCGTTTTTACTTGTACGCTGTAAAAAAAAGATGGACGCTCAATTTGTACACAACGTTTCTATGGTTTTATTCTGCTTTTTATCTGGAGTATTGTATCTTTTTTCAGGTAAATAAAAACATTTATAAGCGTAGTAGCTACTGTTATCATTTCTTGTTTGATGTGTTTTTTTGTTTAGGATTAAAAACATTTTTACCTAGATAACAGCCTGAGTTACTTTGGGTGCAATGGAATAATGCTTAATAATCAGAAATTAACGTCAATCATAACAAACAAACAAAAGGATCCTACACCTTACAAAAATGCTCATTTAACAAGAATTTTAGGATTGCGTGACGGACCAACGTTTGACCACGCTGTGCGAATCGCTTTAGTTAGTGATTACAAAACGACAAAATGTGCCGGAGCCATTCAAAATGCGCTGTACATAATAACAGCTGCACACTGCGTTAGCGGCGTTGATCCTTTGCAACTAGTTGTGACAGCAGGGACCGGACCAGTTCTTGAAGAATTTCCAAAACAAAATCGTTCAGTTGTGTCATTTGACATCCATCCAGAATGGGATTCTGACACATTGTTAAATGACATAGCACTTCTTAAGCTAAACCAATCCTTATTTATCTCTAGCGGACGAGTGTCTCCACGCGAATTGGGTCCACCAATTCCGCCGGGCGGAGATGTAACAGACGTCTGGATTACAGGCTGGGGTTTGTTCAATGCCGGTTGGAAAATTAATCGCAATCGCACTTATCCTAGAGATCGCAAATCAGCACTTGTTAAACTAGTTGATATAAATACTTGTAAAAACATTTATCAAAAACAAGGTAAACAAATCTACAAAAATCAAATTTGTGCCCAAGCTAAAAATGGTTCAGGTCCTTGCACAGGTGACGATGGTGCTCCGTTAATAATGGGTGTTTTATATCCTAACTTTGTCTGGAGAGTGTTTGTTATTGGTATACTGTTGTCATTTCAAGAGTGCGCTACTGGTAGAATTGACATTTACACAGAACTAGGAAACTATAAAAACTGGATAGAATCAATAGCAGGGTATAAATTAATATAGAAATGAGTTCGAATATTTTTATTGTGGCCAGTAGGAATTAAATAAATAGGTTATATTAATTTTTGTAGAAGACAATGCGATTTTAATATTCACGCCTACGATAACGAAAAAAGTGAGTGACTGTTACTACCTTACATTTTATACAACTATATTTGATTAATCTGTTAATGTTAAATAAATATAACTAGACTAACTAACTAATAAGTGT
Organism: Dicyrtomina saundersi; assembly: GCA_034695245.1. Taxonomy (NCBI): domain Eukaryota; kingdom Metazoa; phylum Arthropoda; class Collembola; order Symphypleona; family Dicyrtomidae; genus Dicyrtomina; species Dicyrtomina saundersi. The sequence goes on along the minus strand of JAQFZE010004471.1, from coordinate 2,248 downwards.
TTAATTCAGGTACTAAAATATCCAAACAAGGACAAGTATTCAAACCAAAAGGACAAATTGATAAAAGCGTAGCTTACGCAATTTGTGTATCGTATAATGAATTTTTTCGAACGAACACAATCCAAGGTCTACTGCGGAGCTCAACCGCGTTTTCAAATTATGACGGTAGTGTACAATCTGGTATCAAATCCTCGTCCTGCACAAATCTGCAATGGAACATTTGTAGTAGGTTTTATTTTATTTTGGTTCAACATTATATAATGATTCCTTCACATTTAACTTGCAAAATTATGATAGGATTTTGCCAGAAGTTTGTAAAAGTTCCATGCGGACGAAATATTAATGCAATAACTGTTCCACAAGTGTCTTTAAGAATCATGGGAGGACATAATGCAGTGCCTAATCAAAACCCGCATCAAGTACGAATTTCTCGGATTGTCGACGACGTTGTTACGAATCCCACAGCTTGTGGCGGTATTATTTATAATTCCATGTACATCATAGTTGCAGCTGCGTGCGTGGCTAAAGACACTCCATGTTGGTTAATAGTGACAGCTGGAGATCACAGTGTTAGCACAAAGGAAGACACAGAGCAAGTTCGACAAGCTGTGTCAATCATGGTTCACGAACATTACGATAAGCAGGATTCGTTCAAAAATAATATCGCCCTTTTAAAACTTAATCGTCCTTTTAATTTTACAAAATACATTCATCCAGTATTGCTGGCAACAAAAGATTATCCTACGGCAGACGTTACTAGCGTCGTTTTGAGTAGCTGGGGTTTTGTGAATAGAAATTTTGAAAAACCTGATATCCTTCAAAGCGTAGAGGTTCCATTTATTAATGACTGCGAATGTAGGCTTGCATATGCTACATATCGAGGAAACCCAATTAATTTTGACAAGATCTGCGCTGGTCGTCCTGGTCAAGGAATTTGTGATGGAGATTTAGGCACTCCGTGGACTGTCAAAGATGGTGAAACAAGATATGTTATTGGCATCACTTCTTTCACAGGCGCTTGCGGGGTTGCTCCTGGTGTAGCAACTAAACTTCTTACATATCGTGAATGGATAATTATGCGAGCTGGGTATGCATTTACAAATTTATGTGACCCGTACTATACTTTATTTTTAATTTTATCTACTTTTTTGAGCAACCTGAGTGTGCAATTATCTTTTTTGGTAGATTTAAAAAGTATTTGTTTTGGCTAAATTGTATTCTAGTGTATGTTGGCATACGTTTCCACATACTGATAACTCAATGGTCTCCAAAATTCTAAATGACAACTACGTTTTTCAAGGAGTATATGGCCATCATAGAGATTCCAAGTACTGGTTGACGTAGTGCTTAGGAAATTTAAACCCCTTTATACAATCTTCAAAATTGCTCATGGCCAGTCCGCGCATGGATAAATTGTTCGCAATTTCTTCGTTTAACTAACTTAACTATCACTACAAATATTGTTTTTGTTTTTATTTATCGCAGTAACCAAGAAGTGTGAAGTTATTTCAGAAGTATATCTAGCGGCGGCTGATAATAATTATTCACTTCATCTCGTTTACGGTAACGCTTATTAGAATTAGCAGTGATTGTTTCTTTTTGCAGCCTTTTTAAATCAATACATTTTGTAATTTAGGTACTTAAATACTTTTTGAAACAAACGGTAATTAATGTATTCTTAAGTGTAAAATATTTGTAAGAGTGTATGCTTTTTATTAAATTTTAAATGTTTGTTTACCATGTATTTGCCATGTGTTAAAAGCTTTTTTAATTAACTCGTAAACTATTATTAGACGATTGCATTAAATTAATGTACCTCTTTTTGGATATAAATAAATGCGTTCGAATACAACGATATTGAAAAAAACCTGAATAACATTTTGTATTAGCATCACCTTTAATGTAAATGTGACAACGAACAGTTGATTTGTTACAAGAAATCGAGCTATAGGTATTATTGCATTATGTTACCTAAGTGTAAATGCAAGTTAAACTTCTTCCATTTCTAAATGCTATCTTACAATGTTTTGCAATGTACTAGAATAAAGATGTAATTAACTACTAAACAAGCTAATAATTCATTATTATATGTTGAATGTGCTGTATAAAATTTAAAATTCTACATTATTGAATTAAACAGTATTTTCTAGATAATCAGTGGCGTGCCTAATCCAGTGTAAGACAGGAGGCAGGTGACCGGTGGGAACGATTCCACTGACCGATGCTCCGGTCAGTAAAATCAAAAAGT
>JAQFZE010004470.1:0-11231 GCA_034695245.1 Dicyrtomina saundersi | reverse complement strand
AACTTGGAATAATTTGTCAATTTTTTTGTCAAGTTTTGAAATTTATTATAATAACTATATATATATTTGATACTGTCATTCTTCGCTGTTCGCGTTTCTATTCTATTCTTCGTCCTCGATCCTGAGTATATATATATAAATTATATGTTTTTTTTGTCTTCTTATTCTTCTGGTTCAATTGTGTGATAGAAGAAGGCATCATCATCAGTACTACTACTATATACGAGAATACGAGCAGAGTGGGACTTGTAATTTTCACAGCATACCAACATCAACAACAACAACAACAAACAAAAAACGAGGGAGAAATTGTTCGTACTACTTGTCACAAGAGACAATCAGAGTCAGCGACGACAAAAAAAAACTTTTCGAAGGATTATTATTGTCTATCCCCCATTTATGATTAAAACTACTCAATTATTGTAAAACATTATCATCTTCATTAAGATGGAGGCGACTGAAATTACCAAAGTGATTGATGGAGTCTACAAGGTTTGTTTCCGAAACTTTTTCTCTATTTCCTTCTTTAGCTTAAGTTTTTAACTAAAGTAATATTTAACTTTGTTCTTCCAAGTTTCCTTTTCCTCTCTCTCTCTCCCTCCCTCCGTCCCGTCGTACCCATCAAAGGCACATAATATACCTACCTACCTATATATAAGATAGGGCATAGGGATTGATACAACCCCATTTGTATTCCTTATGGTTATGCTTTTTAGCTATATAATAGTTTATATCCGCACCCACTATTAATCATGCCACGTGCTTGATACAACTGTCTTCGTCTTCAGTCTCCCTTCATGATAAATGTAATACGAGAAAAATTACATTCGCATTTGTCTTTTGTTTCTTCGTCGTCTATGAACTATGATATTCCTTCTCATCGAAGAAATATAGTCACTGTATCTGCTAATATATAATGTGTTAGTCATTTTATATTGTTCAAATACTACTATTATGCATTCATATCCGTTGTAGTTAAGTCCATCTCCGACGACTATTGGCTAAGAATAAAGGCATATGGATACATACTATAGGACGATCGAGTGATTCGCTTCGAAAGTGCTCAAAGAAATCTATTGATTTAAAAAAAATAAAATACAAAGTCTATAATATATGTAATATATGAAGTTTTTTTTTGTCTCGAAAACTCGTAAAGTCCACACACACTTTATCCTCTGGACTTGACGCGTTTTGCTGACAAAGTCTTAATATATGTTGAAAATACTATCACTCCTGTCACTGCTACTACTACAGTAATAAAGTATTAAATATATATATACTAATATAAAAAAAGTTTTTTTTTGTTTCGAAATCGAAATCAAATACATTAACATCAGCACGAACAAGAAGAAGAAGAAGATAAAAGCAATAATCATAATGAAAGGTTTAAACTTTTCCACCAAACTAACTCAAGAGAGTCAAAACATACGTATAGGTAGTACATTATCGGAGACAGGCAGGGAGAATTGGAGAATTTGGGCGCAAGCTATATGATGTGAGATGTGATATGATACGAGCTTGGAGAGCGTAAGTTTTCACATTCTCATTTAGAAACATGTATCTGTACATGTAATTACAGACATTACATGCCTCTGCTCGTCGACACATAGACCTTTGGGTGACAGGTTAATTTAATACACACACAGGGCAGATGCACATGGTGTGTGTTGGAGGACTCTGAAAAGTTCTCAAGTATCGCTTTTCCCATTATCCTAACTTCTCATCACAAAAAGACCCTAAAATACACGGATACAAATATGATGAGTCCCGAATTAGGAGGAGAGAGAGAGAGATGAATGAATCCCCCTCGGGATTCCTGCCCATCCACTTTTACTTGTTATCCTCTTCATTAACTCCCTCATTATTTCGTGATCGTTCCACTTTTTCCATTGTGCCTCTCCACTGGAATGATTATGGAGTTTATGTCTATATCATAAAAAAATCCCTCGATTGAATCCGCAAAAACCGAAAGTTTTGTTCCCCTTTCTAATAACACGTAGGACAGATAGAGAGAGAGACCCAGCCAGACTTTTAGAGACAGACATCAAAAGCCGTGTGGAAAAAAAAGTACGGAACGATCTTTAGCTCAACTCCGACACTATCATTATCTTTATTTTATCGCTCGTTGACGTTATATATGTATAGTACATGGGCATACATAATTAGGATTATATTATATCGTCATCGTCGCCTAGTGTTATAAATACGCTATCAACTTCTCCCCCAGAGGATCTTCGTACAGACAGAGTAAAAACCCCCTTTTTAAGATAGTTGAGCTACATATCCATATTACGCAGAAAACTCGGCCTCTCGTACGTATCTATTTTTTCTAAGTGCTCAAAAAGTTCTATTTAAACGTCTTCAAAACACTGTGAGATGCGTAAATATCACGTAGATTTTACTGTTTCAAAAAATGTTAATTGTATGTTTTTGCAATTTCTAAAGTATATACATATATATTCTAGTGTGCTCATATCAAAGGCGAAGAGCTTAATTAACGACATAAATGATTCACAAATTATCTCAATCCCAGTATCCATTCTTTTGAGGTTACTTTCAATATTTTGAGAGTTGGATGTCTCCGTATTCGGTATTCATTTTTGTATTCCTTTTATACTATCTCATGATTGATCATGCATATCCCTGTTCTCTGTGTATATACATTATATATTAGTCGCCGCATTGACACGATATGACGATTGACGAGTTGGAGTCGGAATTAGACCATTTTAACTATCATGGCGACGGTGGTTACTGCGTGTACTATCATTATTTCTGAGGTAGGCAACTGAAAGCGTGGAAAAAGAAGATTGGAGGATAGATACCTGTAATGCATATTATTAAAATAATATTAATTTCATGTCATCTGTATCTCTTCCCTTGTTTGTTGACACTATTGATGGGAAAATATTGGCGTGATTTATAGGTATATCTGTAATGTGGATTGTGTGGTTGTCGTTGTCGTTAAGAAGAATAATATATAATCATGTATACCTATACTTTTTCTTTATATTCCATCCGATCGTTTTCATTTTGGTTTTTATCAGTCTCTTTCTACTAGTATGATGGTGTTGGAGTGAGTGAGTCTCTTGGAGTGTTGGCTTGGCAGTGTATGTAATTTCATCGATAATTTATAGAAAAGATAGTGACTCGCTGTAGACTGTAGATGTGATGTGTTCTTCAGAGGCCCTCTCTCAATCCTACCTCCTGAGTCAGCTGAGAATTCGACAATCATAATCATAATAGGTATCATCTTTTATGGCTGACTGAATTTATTTATGAGTCTATATGGAGGAATAAATTATATTATTTTCTTTCTCACGGTAATGGCAGTCACAGTCAGAACTTAAGCTCACAGACACTTTCCATATTCCATAACTGCCGCGATACCACACATAGTGGACGTAATGTATGGATAAAATAAGGTCATCATATTAGACTGTAGACAGTATATAGACAGTCCCCTAAAACACCTTTAACTATGTCTATGACACTTTGGCATTGCTATTTTTTGCTATATGTGTATATGAAATAGTCAAGACTCGATCGAGAGTCTTGTGATTTTTGTGTGTTCTATTCTGTTTCTGTTTCTTTGAGGGGGGTGTTTGTTTAAAAGCTTGCATTAAATTACAAGGAAACCAAATAAAAAAATATTATACTATAAAAATTATCTGACAGCGGGCTTAGAACAGCCCTCTATTCTACATATTATTATATATATAAATTATAGTATAGTACTATATAGATATAGTTGATAATTATATCCAACTATATGGTAATTCCAACTGTCATCCCGCATAATATTGTTTTAGTCATAGGGCAGACTTGAAAGTGCGAATTGAGACTCGCTCCCAGCTGATTTATATTCACCTTTAGCCTAAATTAGTAAATTGATTATTTGCCTTAAAAAGCTATGAATACCCACAACAACAGAGCCATAGACCCACTAAACTCCTGTCCACTAATTTTCATAGTGTGCGTAATTTCCATTTCCACTGACATTGGTGACCAGACCTCCGTCGACACCATTCTCGGCGTCAACTTCGACTTGGATTTCGAGCTCGACTTAAGAGTCCGTCAGCCGTCAGCTTTATAGCTCTACGAGCCAGTTTTTTTTAGAGTCACATTGTAAAAGACGAAAAAAAACGAGAACACCACAAATACTTTTACATAGGTAAAATACATAATTTCATTCAAGCCTATGCCTTCCTTATATGAGCACGATATTTCAGTGTAATTGTCCGTAGCCCGTAGGTACCTATTTATACTGACAAATTGTAATCACAAATTATAATTTCCTAAATAAATTGCCAGTTAGTGTCAACGTCAACCGTGGCTTTAGCTTCACAGTTTAAATATTGTGTGACGACTGAAGAAAAAATGAGCTTAGTTATTTCTATAATACACTATATAGGTATGTACGGCGATTAGACTGGACAGGACCACTAACCAAACCAAACTTCTATGTCAAAGCAAAGCGGATTATATATTTAACTTGGACTTGGTCTTCGCACTTGTGTCCATACTGTCCATTATCCGTGCTCACATTCATCCTCACTATCAAGGCATATCAGCGGAGGGGGAAAAAAAGACAGACGGAGAGAATGATTTGTGATGTTTTGCTATTTACACGATATGGCATGAATTACACTTTTTAATTTAATCAGAAATCAGCACCATTATTTCCCAACGCATGTTTACAATTTACAACTGACAACTTACAACCTCTAACTACTATCTTTATGTATACACTTAAATTTTTTTAATATCATTCGCTCTTGGTCTTGATAAACATTTCCTTGTTGTTCTTTTTTTTTCCTCTTTTCTCACCATGTTTTAGAAACTGTTTTAACTAAAAACTATGAGCAATCATCATTAGTATTATGGTTTGATTTGAATTACAAACTGGTCAAATTATACATTAAATTAGGATACTTCCATATGGATGTTCCTATTCAAATATAGCCGAAGGGTCTGCTCAACCTTGACAACATCATTGTGAGAGCTAGAGCCTTTCTTAACTTTTGTTTGATGGAAACATAATATTATATATGACCAAACTGAGTGTAGAGAGAGATGTAGATACATAATAATTATACTGATTTTTCTATATAGGTATACTTATTTCTTGACTGTATAGCATGTATATTATATATGTTCCTACATGCTGCAGACTGCAGACTCTATTGTGGACTTTTAATTCACCTGCTGCTGCTGCTGACTTGAGACTGGCAACTGGCAACTGACAATGCAACGCACCTACTTACGTTTTCCTATGTTTTACCTACTTACCCACAGAGTGACTACTCACATTGTAGGTAGACAATCTCCGTGAATCAAAACACGCTTGCATTACACGAACTCACAATTACAATTACATGCACACCTAGACTCATCCTTGTCTGAATTAAACATAATATCTTGACTGTCTTAGTTTTTTCCTTTGATAAATGTAATATCGGTCTATCTGCAGTCTGTAGGACGGTACATACTGATTTTGTTGCAGTTGGAATTTGGAATCATGAAGAAATCTTCTCTCGCTCTGACTCTGACTGAGACTATGACTCTAAAAGCTGGACATTGTACACAATAATATACATACCTATACGGAGTCAATGAAAATTTAAATGGAGGCTTATTCTTATTCGTATCCTGCTGGCGATAATAAAGAATGGTTGGGCTAAAACATTTGCCACTTTTGTCTGAAGCTGTTGGCTTCCAACTGGCATTAGTACACATATTATTGACTCACGCTCAACGCATCTCTCTGTCTCTGTCTCTCTCTCCTCTGAAATTACAGTCCTTGTCTTCGCCCCAGCAGCACCAGCGCAGTTATAGCCCTCGCCATCAGATATCAGGAGGTTGAGAAGCCCTACAAACTTTTTTACAAAAACAAAATACAAAAACACTTGGTCCTGATCTCCTCTGATATTCCAATCCATTCCATGCATACTGATAGTGGTATTTACTACTAGTGTCCAAATCTATCCAAAAGTATCATTCATTATAATGAAAGTGGAGGTCTTGCTTCAGCCTGGATGCCTCTCATTCGATTTTTTTGTACTCCACATAGTCCTATAGCACACTATATAGTAAGTCCATGAGTCAGTAATGGTGGAGGTATGTATTTATAAGGAGAGAGGGAAAACATTATTGTTGCTAGTTTGCTATTAAATCACGTATCGTGAATTCTGTATTTAGGACCACATTATTTGAGCTATGATCAGACATATCTGATAATGTGTATCCGAGTTAAGCTTAAGTTTAGCACATAGAGACGGGGAAGAGCTAGGATTTTTTCACACATGCAATTTAGTTTTGTATCGGGTATGTATATATCTATTGGTTTCCTTTTATTGATGTGCAACGTGGATTGGGAACGTGAGCTGAGGGAAGGCTTTGGCAAACGTGGTCTTGAGTCTTGAGAGAGAACGTGGCTGGTTTGAGAATTTTCTGCTTACTTTTGTATTTGGCATTTTCCTACAATTTCGTGTGTATATACTTCCTCTTTAAGAATTCTAAATGACCATGTGCTGCATGGTATCTGGTCCTCCGAGCACTGCCTATATGCACTGTGTTACTCTCAGATATAAAATAGAAAAAAAGTACTGATGTACTGACTGAGAGCGTGAATGAGATGAACTTACCTTGGAGTATTTTAGCACATTTACAACCTGTCAGGGAAGACGTTTATTATCAGTATCAATGTACAAGTGTACGGTATATGGATGATGTGACGTCTACCTGCATTGTAGTATTATGTGGAAGGTATCCACTCTTTTGCACATGTATAGTTATAGTACGAAACATACTTTTGTAAATTTTAAAATTGCTCCTGGTGCTATGATGCTGATAATGACGCAGTACTTTCCATAAATTGCACACTCATTATTGTCGAATCTCCCGGATGGTAATTATGTACATCTACTACATAGATAGCTACTTTGTCGACTGTAATGGGTAGATACTTAAAAAACAACTCGTGAAAAAAAGGATGGATTTGATCTTCCCCGCTTGGAGTTGTTGGAAGATGTTGGATATAGGAGCCGTGTGCCGTCTGAGACATGTAAATACTGAAAGAATGGATTTAGGACGCCAAGTCAAAGTCAAAACGTCAAGCGAGTGTCAAACATAGATACTAAAAACTTTGCAATATAAACTTGATTGTTGAGTCTTAGGATTAGTGAGTGTGCGGCTGGTGTGTGGCTTGAAGATTTTAAAATTATGCAACGTCCTCTTCTTCTTCTAGAACTAGGATCTTGCTCCTTCTTCCCAAGCTGTTCTTGAACTTGAACACAAAGTAGAATAGGAAAAAAATTACTTATTCAATAATCATTTACAGTAGTTGCTATGTTTTGGTGTTTGACACATTGGAGCTCTGTGTGACTTGACTTGAGCAGGTCAATCGTATGTAGCTCATAATTAGTGATTAGTATTTTTTCTTCTATATTTCATTTTTATTTTATATTCATATTTTATTTTTTCTGAATTTGAATTAGAAATCCCATATGCAAGAAACTCGTAAGAATAAATGAGTAAAATGAGTAGTAGTGTGTGTGTGCCTAATATAAATTCCATAGTAAAATGTTATGACTCAGTGCCTCATAATATTTATACTAATCGGTAATTATACGGTACGAGGAAAAAAAATTAAAAAGGATCTTCATCTTTGAGGCCTGAAAAATATTTAGTTAAGTATTCATTACAGTGAAGTAGTTAGTGGTTCAGTGGTCATAGAATTTATTAAATGATTACACAGCATTACGTAAGTACAGTGTACAAAAATGTGGAAAAGCTGTTGTTTTTGTTTTTTTTCTACTGCAGATATAATTATCAAGTACATATTTACCTATATACTTATTGTTAGGTAGGTAGGTTTGTCAACTCAAACTTGACTGCTTCATGCTTTAGCTTTGGTTTTGTAAGGCAGTAGTGGTGTGTGGGGAGTATATGGGAAGCAGGATGGAGCAAGTACATGTGCCTATTCGGTCTACTATATTATTACAGTCAGTTACTAGAAAAAACCATTGTTACACATTTGAGAAGTCAGGGAGGGAGGAGAGGAGAGGTTTAACGTGTAAAACTCTCCTCCACCTTTTCCTTTACACGTTCACAATTTTTAAAATGAAGCTCTTCTAGGCTGTGGTTTAAACGACACCCAAAGACGGGCTGAAGGTCGATGTTGTTGATGGTCGAGCGTCATTTTTTCTACCTGTATTTTTCATGTAGTTTCACTTCTTACACTTCTCCACTTCCAATCCCAATCCTAACTAAATCCTATCCAACAACAAAACCAAAGGACGAGAGCCAAAGAGCCAACTCAACTCATGTGAATCCTTACTACACCGAGTCCACCCTTACACCACGTTACTACATTTCTGGCCTGATAATACTGATTTCAGTCTCGGTCCTCAGACTGGTTCTTCCTTTGGATTTGGTTTTGGTTTGTGTGAAGTCCAAGTTACAGTGGAAGAATTTTAAATCATTGGCATTGGCAATTTATACACGGTCTCAGCCAAGCCACTGAACATGGATGAAAGAGAGAGATGCATTTTTGTATGTGTGGGGAATCACAACACAAAAAACTCGTCTTAGCCCAGGTCGGTGGGTACATACATATACTCCTGTTCAATATTATATAGTCGTGGATAAGTATGAACTGATGGGACGCCATGTATATCTGTAGCCTACCAAGATATATACCTATATCCAGTTTCAACTGATCTGACGTGAAACAAAGCGTGCTGATGATCTCACTCGAGACTCAAAGAACACACAACCCTCATTTTACACACTACTCCACTGTAGTAGTGTTTGCCCAAAAACACTCGTCAGGTCCCACACTTTGTATCCTTCAACTTCATCCTTCTTGTCTCACTGAGTCTCTTCTCCACCTTTTGTTTTTGTTTCGCTTTATTTTTATTTTTCTGAAGGAATATGCTTTAGTTTATATTCAGAGAGAAAAAAAATTCCGTCGTAGGTGTATTTACAACATATGAGGGTGATGATATGACAAAGATTTTCAAGTTGTTACCTGTTCTCGGACTTTGGACTTGGACTAGTAAGATTTGGACTCTGTAAATTTCCTCCCTTGGGTTTTTCCTGAAAAATATTTTTGTCCATTTTACATCACCTAAATTCACATTCCGTAGAAAGAACCTTTCCTCATGTTTAACTTACAGCCTCTGTTTACTTGTCGAGACGACGCGACGTTTGGTTGGAGTAGACGGCAGGAGGATAGAAGTCTTTTATTTTTGAATGGTGACAAGTGAACCAGTGTATTAACTATGTAACACACACTACACAACACTAACGATAAAAGAGTTAGTATACAAGTTTTGACATACGCATTTGACAGCTTTGTGCAATGTTTGCTTGATTCTTACAAAAAAAACTGCGGAAGGTTGTTTGAAGCTGTTGCTACTGAAAGCGTACTGGCAACTTGGGATCATAAATAACTCATATGTATATATCTGTTGACTGTTTTAGTACTAGTACTAGTAGTCGCTTGGCAAGGGAGGGTTGCTGCATATATAATTATATTAAAACAGTCAAGTAGTAGATTCTTGTGATTCTCCACTGTTATATTGAAGGAAAATATCAAAGGGGGTAGAGAGACGGCTCAGCGAACAGGATATATATGAAATCACATGAATTCAATACACAAAGGGAAAAAAATAACAAACTCAATACGTATCGTGAAGTCTACATGCTTGGAATATTTAAAAAGCAAAGTTATTGGAATCAAGGGAAATTCAATATCAATAGTCTATTGTGTGCAGTAAAACTATGCAATAGGATGCTATACTAGATCTATACTCCCTATATACTCCACTATGTATATACAGGACAAGCTATACCTTTACCTTTTTTGTCTGTTTTGGAACATTAAATCCTGATACAGATAATGACACGAAACCAAACCATTTGACCTGTAAACTAAAACATTTTCTAAATGATCATCATGTAAGGTACATACAAGTTCATTGAGTTGCGAAGGCGTAACTTGGCAGAAAGAGAGTCAGTGGAATTGTATGTGTGTGGGTCTCTGTGTATAGACGCATTAAATGCATATTATGTTGAGACAGGGAGTGCGTCTCCTTCCTACTATTAGTATTAATATTGACAGATAAAGGAATATTATATATTATATATATATATTAATATTGTACAACAACAATTACATGAAAGCTCAAAAATCACAAAATTAAAATTTATGCATAGATTAAGCGGAATAATTTGGATTTGACTCAAGCCAGAGGTATGTAGATCCTGTCCTGTCCTGTCGTGTACTGTCTGTCTACCTGTATACTAGGATTAAATGAATACCTCATACATACTTGTAATCTCTGAACATAATAATTTGCATACTAACACATATATTATTTCCCTGTGTTGAAGTCAAGTTTTCTCGATGTAATTCTACCCTGAATTCTCCTTAATGAGTAGATGACCCGATGCTTCCAACAGCTTACAAGCTGTCAATCTCAAATTTGTTGTCCTTGTCCTACCTGCTATAGACCGATTAGCTCAATTTGAATTTTGTTTTTTGAGCAGTGCTATAGGTATTGAGGAAAATTATGTATTTATGTAGGATTAAGTTGTAATGGGTGTAGTGGCAAAAAATAAATAAATAATGCCTGGGTAAATTTTTTAAAATATAGGTATATATATATGCGCACGTCTTGACCAGTCAAGTGCATGTGTAAGCATTACTATCAAGAATAATTTTCACGCCACAAACAATAGCTTTTCAGAGTTGCTGTCTCGACCCTTCCAATTCCAATTTGTAATGAAGTAATTAATTATTTGAGTTTTAAAAGTTTTTCACGTATAAGAGACCTGTTTGTGTGGGAAGGAGAGGACCGTCGAACCGCAATAGAGGAGAATAGAAGACTTAATGAAACATGCGTGTCCGTTTTATTTTTGATCCTGATTCTGACTTGACTGACTCTAAAGTCTACTACTACTTACTTCAGTATAGATTGAAGGTTGGTTGTTTTTTGCTGTTGTTGATGTTGTTATTTTACTGTACAACATCCACCGTTGCTCCTTGATTTGTTTGTATGAACCTGAACGTAAGCACATAACAATACAGAAGGTAGCTAAATAGTTTCAAAAGCTTTGTTTGTTTTCGTTTCTTTTCCATGATTGGAAATTTCATTATTGAATTTAAACTGGGCACTTTACAATTCAACACCCAGAGTCCAAACGAAACACATATATAATAC
>JAQFZE010004469.1:0-11231 GCA_034695245.1 Dicyrtomina saundersi | reverse complement strand
TAGAACATTTTTCACTTTTCAAAAACATGTAAATAGAACATTTTTCACTTTTCAAAAACATGTAAATAGAACATTTTAAACTTTTCAAAAACTCCTAATTAGCATTTTACGCATGTTTTTCATTTTCTTTTTATGACATAGCTCATTTTGATTCTAGCTTAAATTGGATATGGGTCATTTTGGTTCTTTACAGACGATATAATAGTGCGGTCGTACTGTGAGAAGTGATTTAAACTGTTGTCGTAATTTAGTCATTTCGTAAAACCGCTGCTCCTCAAAACCTCGTCTTTTACACCATTTTTTCGTTCTATTCCCATCAGCAGATTTTTCTTCCAGCCAAGCTCTATATGCATTGAGAAGGGTCAGCGGATCTCCATGATCTGAGTCAAGGGATTTTCTTGCTGCCTGAAAAACAGATACCATTGAAAAATGAAAAAATACATACCTGCTATGTTTTAGCAAAACTAATTTATTTATGTTTTACGTAAAGGCTTTATAGTATTAATTCAGTAATTATCAAGTTTTAAATCTAACCACGCAATCAGGGTCACGATGAGCCCAATTAGTAAACGGACTTTGAACACTCAAAGCAGCAGCTAAAGATAATACAGCGTCTATCTGATCAAATACAGTTCCCATAATTAACATTTTTCCAATGGTGACGTCCACTGGTAACTGTGACAATGTTTTTCCAATCGGTGTTAACGTTTCGGAGTCAGTAAGAGCAGCCTGCGAACATAACAATTGAAATTAATTTATACATAAAATATCAAAGTTGAGCTGAAGGTAAAATAAAATCTATTTCCATTATATACTTCGAACATTCATCTTAAAAAGCATTAATATTAATAGGCGTGAATTAACAATACAATACAAATGTATAGATAATTACTTGTTCTTGAAGTCGGAAAATAGAGCTTTCCATACTATCCAACGTTGGTGGCTCAATGAAAGGAAATTTTCGACAATCTGGTATTCCAAGGGAAATCATTTGTAATAGGAGCGAGTCTAATGGAACACGTTGAATTTCAGGCGTGGAGTATGCTTGCAATTCATTATACTCTGCTTCCTGATAAAGCCTGTAGCAAACCCCCGGACCCGTTCGTCCAGCTCGACCTTTCCGCTGCTCCGCACTTGCTTTACTTATCCAAAATTCTTTGAGACGCTGCATCTTACAACTTGGGTCATAAGCCATTTCCTTGACTTTCCCTGAGTCAACTACAAAACGAATTCCATCGATGGTAATCGAAGTTTCTGCTATATTTGTGGAGATTATACATTTCCTTATTCCATCAGGGGGGTAGTCGAAAGCTTTATCCTGATCACTTATTGAGAGGGAACTGTGCAATGGTAAAATAATCCAACGCTTGGTTTGGTCAGCGTATAGCTGTGCCGCGTCTACAATTGTACTGATTTCGTTCATTCCACTTAAAAACATAAGAACGTCTCCCCTTTCGTCCTCTAATTTGAAATAAATTAATGAATGTTGAATTCTATCATTTAGTTTTATTACTCTATTAATTCTGTTTGGAACGATTACTCTAGAGTTAGTACTCAGGACTCAGGAAAATTAAATAATAAACTTACGTGGACACGTATCGTCAATAAGTTGTAGAATTCGTACGTACGGAGCTGGGCTTAACTTTCCTGTTTTAGAACTCAATTCTTCTATGGAAACAGGCCTATACTGTAATTTAATGGGGTAGAGACGACCAGGTACTTGAATAATGGGGGCCAAGCCTTGAAAATAGTCTTGAAAGAGTTCAGTATTAATTGTGGCCGACATTAAAATGATTTTAACGTCATGTCTTTGATAGAGTAAGCACTTGACGATTCCTAAAAGAAAATCCCCGTGAAGATGCCGCTCATGAACTTCGTCAAGGACTATTACATTGTATGTGGTGAGAAGACTGTCGGTGCTGACCTACAATAAAATATTTAGACTCCATTTTCAGAGAATATTCAAAAATAAAAGGGATGAAAAATGTTTAAAAAACTAGTAGTGCGTAATACTAATAACGTAACCGACTTATGAAATACTCAAAAAGTTTTAAAGACACAATATCACTTCTATCTATTTAAATTTAAATGCTGACAAGCGTAATGCAATTTCGAATATAAGTGTTAGTTTTGACAGCTTACCTGCCTTAGGAGCAAGCCTTCAGTCAAAAATACTAGTTTAGTTAATTGAGTTTTACTCTTCTCAAACCGAATTTGGTAGCCAACTTCCGAACCATATTCGTTGAGAGTTTCGAATGCAACACGTTTACATAAAGATATGCAAGCAATTCTTCGGGGCTGTGTACACGCTAGAAAAAAGTATAACAAAAAATAAGCAAATAAATAATTATAAAATACAGTCGAATTAACTAAAAACTTTTAATAAAGTAGTTAATTATCGATTTAAAAAGGATTACGTTAATACTTAAAATGGGTTTCGTCTAGTTACCAATATTAATGTAATTTGCATCAAGAAGATACTGAGGCACTTGAGTTGATTTCCCACAACCAGTATCACCAGCAATTATCAATACGTTACTTCTTCCCAAGGTTTCTATAATGGCCTCTCTATAAAATTTAAATAAATGAAACATATTATGGGATTCGGTAAGTTTACTTCCATTGTTGCATTAGATTATAAAATAATACTAAACTTACAATGAATTTGTAGTAAAGCCACTTTACGATACTGTGAATCAATATTTCAATCAATATCAATATTGTATTGTTTTAAATGATTTTTAACCTGTATTGCGCTATTGGCAGAGCGGCTTGTGTACTTCGCAACTTCTTTAATTTGTTAAATCTATCTTTTTGTAAGAAATCCAAGTAGTAAAGTTGCGTTTGAATAAAATCTGTGATGATAGAAAGTGGCACATTTTTTCTGATGTACTCTTGGTCTTCTGCAAAACGAACAAAAAAATAAAATTTTAATTTCAGATTGCGCATTGAATTTATGGTCATGGGTATCGTCAATATCATAAAATACTAAATTCGATTTCCATCTACTTCTTTTATAATATATAAAGAACAAATAATTGCTGACAATGGGTGTACTTACCTGGATTTAGTTTATAAAGATATTCTTCTGGATCACACGATTTAAACGTAAGAGGAACTGTGAGCGCTTTTGAGAATGTTGATGGGATTTTAAAATTATTTGTAATTTTAACTTGACTAGCCGACGAAGCTGTGGTGGACGATGAGGATGCCGTGGATTTTGATTGCGATAAAGACTGTCTTTTCTGCCTTTGAATATTTTGAACTTTGTTGTAAAATTTCCAAAAGTCGTCATACTGTTGTGTGTTTTTACGTATTACGTCATAATCACGAAAAAACATACGATCAAAATAAACTTTAAAGTCCCGGATGTCAAATTTATCCGCCGTTACTTTTTCTTTGATATTGACAGCCTGGCTTGTTTGACTATCCCTGTCTTCTCTGTCACGACGATAATCTTTACTTCGGTCACGGCGGCGTTCACGACCATGGTCCTTATCTGCATAGTTGGACTTGGACAGTTTCGTACTGCTAGTTGAAGTTGAAGTTGGAGAGAGAGGTTTTTCACGATGAGACTTTCTTCTAATTTGAGAATATGATGAATATGATGATTCTTTTTCTTTAGACTCGCTTCTGCTCCGTCGGCGAATTCTTTTTATTCCCCTCGGAGAAGTAGAATTAGACCTGGATCTAGACCTGTTTTTGGATTTAGATTTTTTTGACTTGTGCTCCTTCGGCATCTAATAAAACATACACAAATTCAATTTAAGCATTACTGGTCACTGGTCGACATTACATACCTATCGGAATACATGCCGAATAAATAAATAATTATAAATATAAATAATATTAAATAAATAATGTTGCAATAAAATTTAAAATTATTTTATTTTCGATTACATTTTATTTCGATTTCTTCGGAAAGCAATTCGGAATTTTAGAAATACCGAAAAATACTCACTAAAATTCAATGAACCCGGCCAGCTGTATAGTTCCACTCCAGGTTTGATGAGGTGCCGTTATGAATAAATTATTATAATACACAATTAGTAACTGAAAACTACAATTTTTGACGTGATATTTTAATATTTTTGATTTAGAAATCACGTTAATAGAAATCACGTTCTCGTTTCGACATTCTCGTTTTTTGGTTGTTGTCAAGTTCGACTTAGGCGCGCACCAAAGCACATGGTTCATTTACTGCAGGTTTCGAAGTTTTGTTTACTATCCTTGTATTCGCTAGCCCAGTGCTGCTATGTTAAAAGTATTAATAAAGCCAAGTGCCAGGTGCCAATGCCAGTTGCCAGTATTAAAATTTTACGTAATAATTCAAGTCAATTTTTATTTTTTTATTAATGTTTCCAAACTTGTCAGCTTTCAGCATTTTTCACGGCTGACGGTTGACAGCGATAGCTAACGTTGCACAGATACATGTGCTTTGACGTGTACATTTTTAATATGAATCGCAAATTTTGTTTTTATACAAATTATTTGGAACTCACGATTTAGTATTTTAACATTAATTAATAATTAATTGAAACTATGGGCAAGGACAAACGACTTTGGAGGAAATTAGTAAAAAAATTAAGGAGAAAGAGAATACGGTCTGAAAAGGCTCAGAAACGAAATAATGAGCGAAAAAAAGGTTTGGATTTGGAATGTAAAAGTGGTAACCGGAGTGAAAATGAAAGCTGCATAACCTCAAATTCTGACGATGAAGAAATTCCTAATTTGAAAATAGAAGAAGCAAAGTGGTTTGAACGAGAAAGGCAAGCCCAGTTACATTTTGAAATGAAGAAAGCTGAAGAGAATAAACGTCTACAGCAGGAACAAGACGAAAAAGTAAGATGACAAAATATATAAAATTATCGTCTGAATTATGATGATTGGTGTGTTTATTTCATTTGGTGCCTTACAATTGAATACCTACATAAGTTTCATTTTTGTTCATTTTCGTTAATTTTTATCTTAATGTAGGAGCGAATTCGAAAGGAATGGGATGAGCTCGAAGCTAAAAGAGAAGCACACGAGAAAGAAATGAAGGAGTTAGATGACGAAAAACGAGAGAAACAGGTGCTACTTGTTCTTGGAATTGAAATCGAACGACTAGATTTCAAATGGAGACATGGAATACTAATTATTAATAAATACCCTTGTCATACATAATTAATATTACATAACTACTATTGAAAATTGCATGTGGTCATAGAAAGAAACGTTTAATAATTTTATTAGTTTACTGTAGTCTATTTGTAGGTTGTAACTTGCAATTGTACGGTTTACCATAATATTTTGATTATTAATTGTGATTGGTGTTGATATCGGTGTGATTGGTGCCTGAAGCACGGTTTTCTATTTGAAATATTTTCCTTAACTAATACACACATTATGTGACGGGTTTGTTGGATTTTAGGACAAGGAATTTAATGAGTTTCTTGACTTCCTCGCTGGCGTAAGTTTTTCTTTTCAAAACTAATTTTTATATAAGCTACACTTAATTCTTCAAAGCTGTTTAGTGTATTAAATCACAAAATTAATCATAACCCAATATCCAAGAATTTTACAAACTATTTTTTGTTAATTTTGGGCGTTTATATAGGACATCGAAACTCCTCCTTTGCCTTTTTTGATGCCAGAAGACCCGAAGGCGGGCGAGCAAGCGATTTGCCCGTTTTTTGCTCGAACTGCAGCATGCCGATTTTCCGTTAATTGCACACGGTAACTTAAACTAGGCAAATAATTCATTATCCTCTGTGGTATTGTACTTGTGTATCATTGCGTTCTTTTACAATAATTTATTAGTGTTTTATTTTTATTTTTCTCTGTCGTCGCAATATAGGGCGCATCCAAGACCGACTTTGAGCCAAATAATTTTGATCCCAAATTTTTTCTCACATTTTGCGCTTGAGCAAGCCTTACTGGACGAATACGATACGGATCTAATTCTTGAATACGAAGATTCTGAACTTTATAAAGCATTTTTGTAAGATTTTTTTTTATCACAAAAGTATATACTAAAAGTAATTTTTAGATTTCATCTGCTATTTGATTTCTAAGATAATGAACGTCAGTAAATGTGGCTCGCTGCACGCGCTGAGTGTCATCATCTCCGCATGGCAATTTCTTAATGTACAAGTTGGTAGAAATAACAATTAAATCTGGTTTTCTACAGGGAATTTTATGAAGACGTAATGCCGGAGTTTAAGAGTGTCGGTGAAGTGATTCAGTTTAAAGTATGCTGTAATTTGGAATCTCATTTACGCGGAAATGTTTACGTCCAGTACAAGGATATTCGGCAGGCTGTAGAGGTAATGTTGTGGTTACTTATTTAATTATCGAATTTTTGTTTTTTGTGCATCTTAAAAGCAAATGCTTTAAAATCGATAGTAAGTAAGTACCATATGAATATCAATCGAATTTTTGGGTAAATAATTGTATTATATTTTGGTTCTCCTACAGGCTTACAGACTATTTAATGGTCGCTTCTACAATGGTCGACAGCTAAGTCTTCAGTTTGTAAAAATTGACTCGTGGAGATCTTCTATTTGTGGATTATTTACAAGAAAACGATGCCTGCTAAAGAGATCCTGTTATTTTCTTCACGTATTTCGAAATCCTACCAAAGAGTTTGTGGGTGCTGACAATGACTGGAAACAGTTGGTGCGGGCAAATTCCAAATTTCCCATCCGCCCTTTAGCATCAGCTTCTTCAACAGCTGTTTCCACTCGTAATTACTCGACATCCTCATCTTCAAGAGGCAGAGAAAGAAGTTCCTCAAGAGCCAGCAGAAGTAGTGCTAGAGATTCCTCGCGTTCCACGAGAGACGAAATCCAGACAAAAAGTTCTCGTGCTCCAGTTCCAGTTCATCGTGATTCGCCTGGAAAACGACGACATTCTGACGACGACACAGACTACAAACACCGTAAGCACCGGTACGAATCTCACCGGAAATGGGATAGAACTGAGGCGCATAGTGATAAATATTTGTCTTTAAGTTATGAAAGTGATAGAAGTAGACCCTCTAAAACACACACCGACCAAGACCGGGTGGATTTGAGCGTGAGCGATAGTGAGCAACCCCATAAGAAAAAATTAAAATCAAAGAAGGAAAAAAAAGAGAAGCATAAGAAACACAAAAAGAAAAAAAAGAAAAAAGATCATAAAAAATCTAAGAAAAAAGAGGAATCCGAATCTTCTTCTTCTGGTTCTGCTCGAGCCCTTGATGGGAATTAAAAGTAACATTTAAATATATGGTATTTTTTAAAAGTATGAACTTGTATTGATTATTTTTATCTATTAATATGTGTTCCACGTGTTTTGGAATAAATATGATACACATTAAACGAAGTCATTAATAATATGTATGCATAACATGAAATGCAAATTAATTGTTATAAATAGAAATAAAAAACATCTTATGCTTTTTGTAAATAAAAGGTGACAGAACTATTTTCAACTTTGTGATTTTCATGCAGAGAGATTTCTTCAGGAAATCAAACAAGTCTCTAATTGTTTATAAAACTTTCAAAGCTGCCTTAAGTCTTACGAATACAGAGTCATAGTCAGAGGTTCAGTTCAGAGATTCAATATTCAATGATAATGTAGGTACTACTAGTATGCATAAGTATACGCTGTGTCCGGGCCAGTGCAGTGAGGTTATTAATCTCAGTCTGCCCTGGTCACAAAATGGCGAAAAACGACTCGTGATGCCCTTTGCCCGAGTCGAGTCAGAATACTTACTATGCAGCTCCCCTGCTATGCCTATAGTTTCCTTATACATGGTGCCTTATGGCATCCATGTTATTTTTACGGTACGCGTACGCAGTACTTACGATTACGATGAATATAAAGCTCATGGACGAAGATGAAATTTGAAATAGTGCTTTATTATTATTGGTGATTGGTTAGTTAATAATGCCAGTTTCTTATTTTTCTCTTGTGGTCATGCAAATATTGTAATTGAGTTACTATATATACTGCATTGCTGCATAGCTAATCTTCACTAGCGGTATGTTAAAAATGTCTGCGTACCATAAAAATAGCATGGATGCCATACGGCATCATGTATAAGGAAACTATAGGTTTAGCAGGGTGGCTGTTTCAGTATTCTGGCTTCACTAGGGGGGGGGGGGGGGGGATTTTTGGGTTTCTTTCAAATTGCTGATGAAATAGAGAAAAATTAAACTTGAAAATGGCTGTTTCATAAGTGCGGTGATGAAATGACCAATTTGTTTCGAAAGGGCAAGCACTATGTCAAAAATATTGTTGAAATTTACTTATTTTCAATTATGTGATTAATGTATTATCATCATAGAAATGAAGGACCGTAAGGACCAATGCATTTGTTAAATCAGCTCTTCAATAAAATTACTAGTATTTTAAATATATGCATG
Organism: Dicyrtomina saundersi; assembly: GCA_034695245.1. Taxonomy (NCBI): domain Eukaryota; kingdom Metazoa; phylum Arthropoda; class Collembola; order Symphypleona; family Dicyrtomidae; genus Dicyrtomina; species Dicyrtomina saundersi. The sequence continues at coordinate 2,838 of JAQFZE010004469.1, read as the reverse complement.
CTTATGAAGTGTACATGCATCACTAATCAAGTATCTTTACTAATTAACGAGAGAGCATAATATTAACATCTACATTTAAAACAGACGAATAGCAATTTCTATCCATTTGATATTTTACAAGTTTATAATTAAAGAAAAATTAAAAATGTCATTTGACACGACTGCAGAAATATTGATCATACGTCAAATACTTTTATATAGGTAATTAAAATACAAGGATACTAACCCAACACTTAAGAGAAGTAGGCACCTAGGCAAGCCCGGCGTGACGGATGGTTCAAAGTGGATCAGAAAACCAGGGCCGGGCTTTGTTAGGGGCCGGGCGCAAGCTCAATGTATAATTTTATTAAAAAGTACTGCTTATTTTTATATCCAAACATCTAGTTACATTGATAACCTTCTAGTAATTACGTAATTTAAAAGATGCACATCGTGACTAGTGTTATCTAAATTATAATTCTCGAAATTTTGCAATTTGTTTTGAAACAAAACTGAAATTTTCGGCGTTAATAAGCTTTATGCCGAGTTTTTTACTGAGGATTCCATTTAATTGTAAAAGTGACGCTTAGCAAAACAAGGCCTTTTATAAAAACAAAATGGCGGCTTAAAAACTAAAAAGGTAGAAGGCCCGGAAAAATCAACTTGAACCAGGGCCGGGCTACGTGTCGCGCCGGGCCTGGACACGGCACAGATCTCAATCATACGTTTCTGCCCATCGCTCGTATCCTGCCTTTCAATTAATTGTCAATTAACATAGTCTACCGATTTATAATAAATTACGAGTAGCAACTTGCTTCCAGCCTCCGCAGGCACAATTTACATTTTACGTCAGAGCTTAAAAATAACACTTGTTCCAACCTCCTAGCAGCGGATTAGAATAAAATAATAAAACATAACGCACGTGAAGGTGAACAAAACAAAGATTACCTTCTTAAACTTTTACAGTGCACAAAATAGTTAGGTAATATTACTATTGCGGGAAGGTTGGTAATTAGTGAGGTTGTGATAAGCTGATACAATTAATTTTACTGTAAGCCGCAAGCTTTTCAAAACTTAACTTTGTATTATTACATTTTGCTACTTACACAGCGCAGTCTACTATCTCCTATATTTTGTATTTTACATGTACATTCCTGCAGTGTGTACCTTTTTAGTCTTTTAATTCCCACGCGTGCACAAAGATGACGTATTCGAAGACCGCCTAAATTCTTCAATACGTCATCTTTGGTATTTTTTAATGCTTATGGTGCTGAAAACCCAAAATTAATAAAAAGTTAAAAAATGGACGTCGGCAATCTTGGTTCTTCAGTACATAGTGAAATTCATCGTACTGCATACGCGTACCATAAAAATAACGTGGATGCCATAAGGCACCATGTATTACGAAACTACAGGTATAGCAGGGTAGCTGCTTTAGTATTCTGTTCTGATTCTGTGTGAAATCTCTCATCAGGCAACGCATCGTTTTTCCCTTTGTGTCCAGGGCACAGTGAGATTTAGAACCACACAGGGCAACTGGGCACCCCATTGCTACTTTATTGCCAATAACATTCTGAATTCTGAAGCTAAGTATCGAAATTCCTATAAGTAAAAGGTAGTTTGTAGCATACAGTATTGTATAAAAAAACATGACGATGAAATGTGAGCAGCCAAGTGGGGAGGTGGTGGTAACATGATGGTAATTGTATTATTTAATTGATGTAATTTCAATCACGGCGTCTGGCTACGTGACTCGAGTCAGGTATGCATGTGACGTATCAGGTAAATTGGAAAGAATATAGTGCCTTCTTCACCCTTGATAAACCATTACCGTTTTAGTTTTTTTGGGGGGTCCATTTCACTTGCATTCATTATGATGTCCTTACGATTAACAAATTAAAAAGGTGCCTTTTATATGAATAAGTTATATGTATACGGTATAGCAGCTATATATTTATAATAATTTTCTAGAATTCTAAGAAATAGGTCAATGTTGGATTTGAGATAAAGAGTTTCAGTGATTCACTGCTCGCATCGTACGATACTTACAAATAGGATAAAGAAATTTTAACGTTGAAATTACACTCAAGCTCAAAGTAATAACACACGGGGGAACAATTCGAGGGAACCAAGAACAAAGAACCAATCTTGTAATGAGAATCTCATTCAAAGTTAATTTGTATTTATGTAAATTCTTAAATAGCGTAGTGGGCAGTAAGTATAGTCGGGTAGGTACAATCAGTTATCATAATAGTCAGTCCAATGTACTTATAATATCCATAGAATTTGAGCAAACCAAATTTAACATCCTATAATAAGGCCTAAAGTTTTGAAATATATAAGAGGTAATAAATAATACTGATACTAAGAAAAGAAATCACTTTACCTAACATTTCTAAGAAAAAAGAGAGAATTGACAGGTTTTATTCAATACTGATAGCAATTATATGAATAGAAAAATTAAATCTTCACTTCCTCTAACTGTTTGCATCTGAATATAAGTTTCAGTTGAAATAACTGTGTCCGAAATAGTATATACATGTATGAAACACACCTGCACTGTAATAGATTTAATACAATTCTGGTAAAGTGGAGCACTCAAAGCGGATTGAGGCAGATAAAAGATTTAAATTTGCATATGGAATGTTAATTAACGCAGTAAAAAGGAGCACAACCTTACTATAGAAATGAGCTGGTAATCTCTGCTCTGCGGTCTGCCAAACTGGAAATACAATAATACTCTAAATAATATTGAACAGGTCCCTGATCTATAATCTAATTCAGAGTTCATACGGACGAGGAAAACCTTTTGTTCAAAAAACTACAGTTAAGTTACTAATTGTAAGTTATGCTAGTTAT
>JAQFZE010004468.1:0-11235 GCA_034695245.1 Dicyrtomina saundersi | reverse complement strand
GAAACCAAATAGATTCCATTAGAATATCAGTCTACTGCACTATACCAACTCCCACAAGGGCTAGACGAACTACCTAATCACAATTCAAGCCAAAATACAATATTCACTTGTACTCTGATAAGCTTTATATTGAAGCTCCAATTTGAAAGTTCGACGCTATACTGAACCGCTTCCACTCCGCTCCGTGTATTATATTCTTCCACTGCACTTATGTTATTCTCCGTAAGTTACCCACTAACTTCTCACTTCCGTCCCGAGTGTAGAAAATAGGGGGCTTAACATGTAAAAGAGCGTTTTTGTTTAAAAACACGTAACTACTCTGTTCACAATCTCAATATTCAAATTGAGATTTGTTTGCAATTTTACGAGTTTGTGAACTATTGTTTTGATTACTTGTATTTAATTTGAAGTTATGTCAACGCTTTTGTTTTTAAAGGACTATTTAATGAGATTACATATTAATTGCCAGTACAACCTGCGTGTCTACTTTCAAAGAGGAAATTTTAATTATGTTTAGAGTCCATACGTAAACACTAAATCTAAATTAGACCTGCAACTTTATATCGTAATGTAATATGTTTAGTGTTCTATTCTTGCAAAATAAGGCTATGATTTTACTTCATTATTGAGATGATTTTAAATAACCTGTGTTGCAACCCTTGCTTGTTAATTGTTCCACGCAAACTGCATACATAATAGAGGACGATTAAAAGCAAAGGCAAAACAAAATTTTATTTCAGTAAGTAAAATGACGGTCGGCTAGAAATAGTTAGCCATCTCAACTGAGTCCAAAGTTCATGCAATTATATACAACATAGAGATAAATAATAAATTTTAACTTATGTTTTCTTTCGCGCAAAATACAGATACTTCTATGTCAGGTTTTACTTCAGTTCTCGTATAAATAAATTACTTGTTGTCCGATAATATTTTTGTTTAAAAATTGCAGTAATTAAATATGCATCATATAATTATGTTTTCAGATGAGCATGTCATTATTAACCATATATAGTAAAGTAATCGGATAAAATAGGACAAAATGGTCTATTACTATACTCAAGATTTAAAGATGTCTGATTTTATTATTCTTGTTTCGCCTTTGCGGCTCGATACTGTCTTTGCATATGTCTTGCCGTTCTAGAAGAAATTTCTTTCAGTTAAGTAGTCTGATGCAGATACTGAGGTTTAACAAACGCATAGGTTTCTGTCCTAATTAATATCAGGAGATCCTGATGGATATACTTATGATAAACGTATAATTTTCATATTTTGTAATTTCACTGCCTAAATCCTATTTGTCTTTAGCTCATTCAACATTGAGTACAAAATAGTACAACCTACAGTATGGTGTTATTATCTTTATATATAAAAACATAAAATGCAAATAGACGTTTAGGTAAAATTTCAGACAAATTGACATTGAGGTTACATTAAATACACAAAAAGAGAAGGATATGCCTATAGGTTGGACACTGGAAGTTTACGAAAACCACGAGTCCCTATCCTGGTTATTATCGGAAATCCGATAGATACACAAGTGTCAGACGTATAACTTTTATATTTATAAGTACACCTTCCCATAGACGTTCAGGTTGCATTATATGCGTACATAGGCGTTAAAGCCACAGTACATATAAGCTACATAGGCATCGCTAAATGTAAGTATAGTATGACAACGAAAAGGTACCCGGAAACATAAGCCAGAATACAGATATTTGCCTAATGTTTCTTAGTCTTCCTTACCATTTAAAAAGAGCATGAACTTTGAAACCTCAGTTGAAAGTACGGCAACAAACATACAAATACTTTATACACAAAATATACCCACAATACGTAATTACGGTTAACAGATATTACAAAATATAAATTTTGTTTTGAGATATATAAATTCAACTCTATTTAATTAATATAATATTAGCAGGCATGTATGAACATGCAACGTATAGACAGTCCTGCTCTTTCAGACAGAATCAACCTCTATAGTATTACCGACGTAATTTATAGAAAAAGCTGTAATCAGCTCAACCCAAGATACAACCTCAGAAACACACTAGCTCGTATGCAACGTGATTTAATGCATCTTTCACAACCATCTCCAAACGTAAACCCATATTCTCCTCCACCAGCTCAACAACCCTCTCTATACGCACACTTTAATCTCCATCCGACAGTTAGACAAGCCTCTGCCCCTAATCCAAACAATGCTGCTTCTGCTCCTCTAGATTTAACTTTTCATCCTACCCTTCACTTAACTCTTTTTGGAATGAGTTCCAACCCATCCAATTCAAATTCAAATCTAAACAGCCAAATTATTCAAAATCAAATACCTCCTTAACCAAATCGTAACAGTGCAAGTAATCAAAGTAAAATACAAACTCAACTAAATGCTAGTATTCAACATAATAAAAATCAAATATATCCTCAATTCAATCATAATGGTCAAAATAATCAAAATCGAATACACCCTCAACCAAATATTAATAGTCAAAATAATCAAAACCAAACACATCCTCAACCAAATCGTAATAGTCAACTTCATCAAAATCAAATACACTCCCAACCAAATCCCAACAGTAAGCAAAATATTTAAACTAAATCCAGTAGTAACTCCAGCTCTAAGATTATAAATGCCATACATCCCAATCATGTTAACCAATTAACTCAAGCTGTTTAAAATCAAACAGCTGCATCTCAACAAATGCATACGACGCTAGAACTACGTAATGCAAAACAAAACAAATTCTTGATAGACTCATAGAACTCAAAATTCCATCAAAAAACTACATTAGTAAGGCCCCAGTCACACCAAAAAGATTTTCAGGCGACAAAGCTTCTAACATACGACAGTACTTGAATTCATTTGAGATAGCAGGTGATTGCAATGGATGGATCAAAGCTTTAAAATTGCGACAATTGCATACTTAGATAACGAGGCAGCAGTCTGGTATGATATAGTAAAACACGAACAAGCTTAACCCAATGCTATTGCTTTTACTTGGAAAAAACTCAAGAAAGAATTAATTTCGAGATTTGGCCGTCGGTCCACAACAGATTACTTCAAAGAATATGTTAATTTGAAAATGAATGAGAACGATACAACTTAGGTTTTTTCTTTAAGATGTTAGACCTCATGAATTCAGCAGACCCTATGATGCCTGATAGAGATAAAATAGAGCACGTTATCTAAAATAGTAGAGCAGGAGTACGCGAACGCATGACGTTCATCGAACCTAAAGACTTGAATCTTTTTCAACAATAATTATTTAAGTACGACGCATATATCAGAGATTAGGCTCCCAAAGATGGGCTTTACGTTTTTGCAACTGGTATGCAAAAACCAAATTACTACGATGCAAATAACGCTACATCATGGCAAGGATCCCAGGACAGTCAAATTATGTAGCTCAACAGACAAACCAAAATAACACACATGCATGCCAATACTTTTTTTTGCATCCTCAAAACCGACAGAGCAATAGCCACAACGAGAATAATATATTCCCACCAGCATTCAATGAAGAATGTTTTTGCTGTCATAAACGCGGGCATAGAAAAGCAAATTGTATATTTAAACCTGAGAATAGAATTGTTACATGCTACAATTGTGGAAAAGTAGGTCATGTAGCTCCTAATTGCACCCAATATCCCTCAAAAATTCTATCGCAAATTTTGCTTCTTTAAACTCCTAATGGCGGAGAAACAAATAAATTTGGGTTCCTCTGCCCTTTTATTCTCTTTCCAACCATATTCAACCCCTCATCCTCATACTGATAGTCTTCTTCTTTCACGAATTAGTAATGATGAACAAATTCAAACTTTTGATGAGATAAATATACCTACGTATAGTTTAAATTCAATTTCTGACAGATGTATAATTTACGTCTTAGCCTAAATTTAAGGAAAAGAAGCTGAATTGTTAGTTGATAGCCGTGCATGTGTAAATCTTATAGATAAAAACTGGATTGATTATAAATCTGCGTTACCAACTTCAAAGATTTATTTAAAAGGTATTGAAAAAGACCTCTTGAAAACACTTAGGCAAATTAACCTTTTAATTCAATTATCTCTAGAAGTTACAATTGAGGAAGAATTTCATGTTGCTAACGATTTACCTTTTCCAGGATTATTAGGTAATGAATTTTTAATGAATCATGTCAAAGATTTGAAATTTTCAACACCATCAATTACAACTAAAGATGATCAAGATGTTCCTTGTATTGTAAGAAATAAATCCCAAATATTTTCAATATACAGCGAGCGTCATCAACTTAATATAGCTACTGTAGTGGCATGTAAAACAATTTTAATTCCTCCTTTCCCTCATGAGGTCCAATTGAAATTCAAAATAGTTCCTAATTGTAATATGTCTCACATGTCTACTCATCGTCTGTTTTATTTAAAATCCCCACAAGCTCTTATGCCTAGATCGCATTTAATGGCCATGGACCTATCAATTTTTACAAAATATTCGTTTCATACGAGTATTAATTTAATAAATACAGAAACTGCAACCTTTATAGAGAAGAATGATGTTCTATTTCCAGCTAAGTATTTAGCGCCGCACTAAATGTTTGCGTTTTTACCAGTCGCTCCTGTTAACATTGAAGATGCACGCCCTGACATTCTAAAAACAATAAATCAAGATTTAACTACTGAACAACAGCAAGTTTTGCAGGATATAGTAATGCATTATCACTCCGTTTTTCAAAAAAGGGGGAACTCCGGTCACACGTTCAACTTTACAAGCTGAAATTAAAACCAGGTGCTCAGCCTGTGTATGCTCGCCTATACCGATATTCTTCTATTGAAGTAAAATTTTTTAATGAACAAATAACTAAATTAGAGAAAGCAGGTATCATTTAACCGTTGTCATCTCCATATTCGTCTAATATGGTGATTGTCAAACAAGGTCACCGATCTAAACTAAAACTTGAACAGGACATTAAAAAATCCTTTTGCCTGTGCGGAGACTTGAGATATCTCAATAGGCAAGTAGAGGAAGATCAATTTCCACTACCTTCTATTGATGGGCTATTTGACCACTTAGGCGAAATGAAATACTTTGCTATATTAGATGGCATGAAAGGGTATTGGCAGATTTAAATGCATCCTGACGATACACCTTTACTTGCGTTTACCTTTCTGATTGGTTTATTTGAATTAAGAGTGCTTTTTTTTGGTCTACGGACAGCACTCGCAATTTACCAACAACTGATGCATAATTTATTGCGTAAACTTTAATATTTATCTTGTCTAGTATATGTTGATGATATCATTGTCTGTAGAAAAACATATTATCAATTTTGTGACAATAAACGTAAAGTATTAAAAAGATAAGCTAGTGTACTGTTACTACTAAATACACCAAAAATTTTATTTAATGCAGAACAAGTTCTTATACTTGGTCATTATATATCACCTAAGGGGATTGAAATTGACAAAGCAAAAATCAATACGTTATCAAAATTGCAACCTCCGACTACAGTTAAAAGCCTGCAGTCATTTGTAGGACTTGCTAAGTATATTCGACGATATGTAGCAAATTTTTCCAAAATTGCTCATCCCCTTCATTTATTACTTGAGAATAAAGCTAAGTTTCTATGAAAAGAACTTCAGCAACCGCTTTTGAAGATCTGAAACATGCCTTGTGCCATGCTCTAGTTCTTCGACTATTTAATCCTAAACTTCTAATTTTATTTCATACAGACGCGTCTGATTTTTTCGAAAGAGCTGTTTTAATTCAAACGGAAGGGAAACTTGAACGTCCTGGTGCATACACCTCTCGTTCTTTATCTAAAACTGAATGTGATTACAGTGACTACGAAAGAGAAGTTTTGGCGGTACTACAGGCTATTGATAAATTTTGTCCTTATATATATGCACTTCCATTTAAAATAGTTACAGATAGTTCTGCGTTATTGAGCCTAAAAAACAATACACGCATGCATACCGGTAAACTCTACTGTTTGTCTTTACGACTTGCCGATCATAACTATACCATTAGGCACCGCCAAGGCAAAAAGCACTTCACAGCAGATTGCTTGAGTAGATTAGAAAATTTAAAAGAATTACCTGCCAAAGACACAGGTGACAGTGTAGTTGATTTTAAAAACCCACTACACTTTCCTACGTATTATTTATGTCATACTAACTTAATAATACTTCAAATAGAAGATCCATTCTGTAGTCCACGTATGCAATTATTAGAAGAAAATAAACCATGTAAAGGATATGTACTCCATGATTTACTTTTATATAAAATCTCCGGACAATATGAACGCCTGGCAGTTTCATAGGCGTTCCGTGATAAACTCATTCGAGAAAATCACGATACTGCTTTGGTTGCTTATCGTGCATTTCACACTACCATCTTTCGAGTCAAAGATTCTTTTAGCCACATATGTCAAAATCGATTATACGCTACATACGCTCTTGTGAAGTATGTATGGCTAGTTAACGTCCGTATCGACGACTTCAACAAAAGTTACAGCCTATCACACCGCCTCTTTTTCCACATCATTTAATAGCCATTCATTTTTGTGGTCCATTTATAATGACAGCAAAAGGAAATCAACATATACTTGACAGTATTTGCTCCTTCTCAAAGTTTGTGGTTATAAAAGCTACCAAGGATCAAACAACCAACACAATTGCAGATTTTCTGCTTCAATTAGTATCGACTTTAAGTCTTTCTTACTGTCTACAGAGCAACAGAGAAGCCAATTTTACTTCTAATTCAGTTCAAACTTTTTTACAACGCATAAGAATTAAATATGCCAATACTACCACATACCACCCTCAGGCGAATGGGCAATGTGAGATAGAAAATTGTACGATTAAATCCGCTCTTTGTGCTTTATTAGAAAATGAGGAACAATCACAATGAGATTTATATTTGCCTCAGATTATGTTCAGTATTAATACTGCTGTCCAAGAATCGATAAAATGTACTCTGTTTAAGATTGTTAATGCGAGAAAAGCCATACAACCATTTGAGATTATGATGCCTGTCCAAGAAGAACAATTGAAAAAGGATAGAAAGAAGGAAGCAAAGCATATATATACATTAGCTAGAAAGGCTCTACTTTACGCACAAGAACAATGGACGCTGCGTGAAAATAAGAAACGCGAGGCAAATGCTTATGATAATGCTATGCATGATAGATCGTAAGGCTACTCCTGTTGAGCTTAAACCTTCTATTACCAAAGAATTTCATGGTCCTTATGAGGTCAATCTAAAGAAAACTGATCTTAATTACGAAGTACAACATTTAGATTCAGGGCAGGTGATGTCAGTTCACATTTAAAAAATAAAACCATACTTCGAACGCCTCGACAAGTTGGTTCCACTTACAATCCATATATCACGTATAAAGTGGCTCATACGTATGTATAATGGAATTAAACATGTACACGACAACAATATATGAGATACAGTTTTAACATGGCTAGTACATTGTGATCACACTCCTATAGTAGATTTTAATAACGTGATAAAATTTCAGAATGCAAAATTTTAGATGCAACTTTATTTTACGAAACTCATTTCATTAAAAAAGATAATTGTACCAATTATATCCAAACACGTAGGTAAACATTATTTTTACTAACAAGCTGGAACTCTCAACTTCAAGTAAAATCCTTATATATGACAAAATTTATACGCTTAACACACTACATACTAAACTTCATCACTATCCTGATTCAGTACTCACATTTGTATATTCTGATGATGAAATGTTCAAAACCATATCTATATATTAAATTCCACTATCCTTAAATGAAACTAACTAGCATCGTATTTTCAAGCTACTTAATCAAACTACTGATCAGTTTACATTACATTATATTTTACCATTTAATTATTATTTTATTTGGACTTTTCTTTTGACTCTCCATTATATTTGTTATGTTGCAAAAACAAGCAATTTTATAAAGAACTGTCGCTCATTAGTACAAGAATGACATTTAGCATTTTCTACTATATATGCCCATGAACAGATCATTTATAAAAAGTTTAGAATTGTTAATGCAATTTTTTCGCCTGATATTAAATAAAGTGAAAGACGTCAACATACGCCCACCTGTAGTTACATCATCATCTGAACCAGTAACTGCGATTAAAATAACTCCTTCTGCCAATCCCGCCACCTTGACAATTACACCTGACATAGAACTAATACTTGAATCTATCCTGCCTGACGCTCCTAATATGCGTCCAGCCTCTGCTCACATACATCTTAACGAATCTGTGACTCCGCCGCTTCCGTTTTCAGCTACAACAATCCGTAGTGATAGAAAAATTAGAATACCTGATAGATTACAAGTCTCTTAAACTCAGTTGTAGATTCTTAGAGATCTAAACAAAATGTTGTTTCTAACTATCTTTGCTTTTGTTTCCATTGCATTTGTTCCATTCCAACCCTGCCACCCCCTTTATTATAAATAAAATTTTCTTGCAGGGAAGCCACTATTATCTTTGTCCTAATTTTGTCACTTCTTCAGTCAGGATGTTTTGCAGCCACACCAACGACAGCTATACCTACCCAAAACATTGAATCTAGCGATGACCAAAATTCTGAAATCTATTTCTACTTTTCTAGTTTAGACAATAAACCTGTCTTATTATTCAAATGTGCAGGCATGCGCGAAGGTTTAAAATTTCGTGTCCCTTGCAATCTTAACTGCCAATTACTTGAACCTACACAAGAATCAAAAGCTGTTCGTGTCTCTCCGTGGTTTGACGATGTTTGAAAACAACAGGTTAAGGGATATGAGTGCTTTGCCACACCAACTGAAGTTACAAAACGATGGGGATATTTTTGGGATTACCAAGAGATTATCAAAGATTCAAAATATCCTATAACACTACAAGAATGTTGGGATATAGTGCGTACCAGTAACGCCCCATCCGGCGCCGCCACTACTTGTATAGTCAGTGAGCCTAATAGTACAAAAAATGTAATCACTATAGATTGGTCATATGCCTCTACACCACAACACACTGTAACTAACTATTTCTATGTATCCGTAGCAATAGTAATTAATTATAATGATTCGATTCAAGCTAGCACTACTTTAACTGAACATTGTGATTATAAGTTAGGTAAATGTCCAACAGATCGAGGTCAATTGTTCTAGTCAACAAAATCAATTAATGAATGTAAATTAAAAGAATACGTAGATACCACATGCATTCTTTCAGAAGAAAGATTATCTTGTCCTAAGGTGGAAATTGCAGTCAGTAAAGTAACAACAAGTAGACGTTGTAATGTCACTGTAGGTTTATCTCCACAAGGAATTTATATATCTCAACAAACGGTAATGGATTTAGAAAGCACCATAGTTACTACTGCGGAATTACGCACATTAGCAACTAAACATTTAAAAAGGGATAGACAAAGTGTTTACTTTACTTCTGAATCTATATTTGCCGCTGACAGCAGTGAATCAAAACAATTATCATTTCCTTCAAACGCTCAATCAAATAGTAGATTTCAATTATTATATCAGATAGTAGAAGCGAATGTATTTTCTAATATTAAACTTCTTTATATGGAAGTATGTAGGGCCAACCAACGCCAATTTACTATGCTTAGATATTTAGCAGAGTCAGGTTCACCGACTTTTTTATTCCGAACTCTTTTTGGACAACAATATTATGGTGCAAAATTACCTGGAGATATTATCACAGTATTTCAGTGTAAAAAAGTCGAGCACTACATGTTTCTTCAACGAGACGCATGTATTCTAGAGGCTCTAATAATGTATGTTCAGCAACATGATAAGCGGATAGGATTCCTGAGCCCTTTTTCACATAAGATTAATGATCACCCCACTAATATTTCCTGTCCTTAGATGACACCATTTTATTTTGCCCCCTGCAAATTCAGTCCTTCTTTTATCCAATCGTACTATTTTGATTGATTTACCTTCCCTACCTGCACCAGGTAGTGGCCTCCACAATATAACGAAACTTCCCCAATTAAGTTATAACTCCCCAGAAGCCTACTCACGAGCAAACGGCAAGACCTTATTCTCTGAGATTTGAACCAAATGTAGTTAGTCAAATTAAGCATCGATGGTACAGTCTAGGAAACCCCAAACTTGATTCGCATATGAATGTTTACTATTTAAAAAAAAATTAAAACAAAACTTAAAATGCCTCAAAATTAAAAAAACTGATTTTTCTTATGCCCTTTAACATGGCAATTTTTGAAAAACACGGGTCACCGTATGGATTTTTTTGGTATTTGCCCACAAAATAGAAATATAGTTTTTGTAATACTATTTGATTACACACATGCTTACACATATTTTACATTACTTTGAATGCAAACGGTACTATCTACAGTTCATTTGCTTCTCTTTTAGTTTTAAAGTTACCTTTTTTGTTTTTATTTTTAATGAACAGTATTTCAAACATAGGAGCTGCACGCTTAGAAAAACTCTCAATTGAATTGCGGTAAAGATATGTTAATTGTGCTTTGCGTTAATTACAACCGATTTAAAGCGATTAAATTCAAACCACTTCTAATCGCCCAGAAATGCGAGGGAGAAGTGCTGTATGGTTTTTGGTTATTATTACTACCTATTCACATAATTTATTACATTGTTGAAATATTGGTCCGATATATACGAATTATAGCTTATTTTAAAGCTCTTAAAAAAATAGAAACATTGGGGGATTCATTTTTCACTTTGGGCCCATACAACACTTTTTAGACGGAATTTTCAAAAATTCGCCAAAATTCGCCCAAAAAAAACTGGTTTTTTATTAAAATTTCTGAAACTGTTAAAAAATCTCGCTGAACTCGAATGCAGTTTTATTCTGCTAATCATTGCCTTTCGAATGACGTATTATTTGAACCCTGTTTCAGTGACTTACCGGTCTAAAAACCGAATTTTCAGTTTCGACAAGATTTTACCGGGAACTTCAAATTGTCTCCTATCACTGTTTTTTAATGGGGCTAAACACAAACAAATAACGCCATCCGTGTAGATGGTATGCCCCATTGGAAAAACACTGCATGTTAGACATAGCTGCTTTTAAGCAATGTTTACGAGGGTGACAAGGAGGGTGGGTCAAAAATTTCGTAAATTTGAGTGACATCATTAGTGTTCGGCCCTAAATGGGTCTATGATGTAGGCTGTCTGCACTTAAAGCTGAGGTTCACGAATTGGTTTACGATGGAAGGTGGGTCGCTGTATCGTGTCAGGTATTTTCATGACGAA
>JAQFZE010004467.1:0-11235 GCA_034695245.1 Dicyrtomina saundersi | reverse complement strand
AAAAAACTTAATATGGATCCACGAGCTCTTATATAAACATCGGTCACTTTGATTCTACGCAAATCGCATTTCTCCATTAACTACTGTGTACCAAGGTTCGTAAATTCCTGTTTAGATGCTGAGATTAAGCATTCATAGGAATGGCATTGTCCGTCCGTCTAATCGTCTGTCGATGTGTTTTATTTTTCATGCTCCACAGGTCACAGTTTTCCACTTAATGTTTTTAAATAAATTTTGAATGATCGTAAATGCGATTAAATAAAACCCTATTGTTTTTTTAATTAAATAGATTTACCAGTTTTTAACAATTAACGATATAATGGACGAACGTTTTAGCATTAAAATGAATGCATAAAAAACGGATGTCTGGCAAGACTTTACAGGCATTACAATACTTGCTACTGAAGATAAGTATGTAGGAACAAGTGTCGCACGTTCCACATACCTGACATTCAGTGGATATTCGTACCATAGAAAAATTCAGATATACATAAGATAGAAAACCTAATGTCAGAAAGCGTTCAGAACTGGTATTTTACGCAGTCTTCGTATTTAATGCTAGTTGCAGTAACACCGAGTTGTTTCTAAATGGTATATATCCATGCGTCATACAAACTTTACAATTAAAGAGATCCCCACTATCATTAGTTCAGAAATTAGGTTGACATATATCCTTAATTAATATAGGATTTTACTAGTATGCAAGCAGGACTCGTTCATCAATTGCGTCATAAAAATTTTACCATTTTGGATACCCCCACTGTCATTACTTCAGAAATTACGTTGACATATATATCCTCGACATAGGATTTTACTAGTATGCATAGAGGGATCGTTCATAAATTACGTCATACAAATTTTACTATTTTAGGGACCCCACAGTCATAAGTTCAGAAATTAGGTTGACATATATCCACGACATAGGATTTTACTAGTTTGCTTGGAGGGATCGTCCATAAATTACGTCATACAAACTTCATCAATTTAGAGACCCCACAGTCATAAGTTCAGAAATAAGGTTGACATATATCGTCGACATAGAATTTTAATAGTATGCATGCAGGGATCGTCCATAAGTTGCGTCAAAGACAATTTCGCCATTTTAGGAACCCTCATTGTCATAAGTTCAGAAATTAGGTTGACATATATCCACGACAAAGGATTTTACTAGTTTGCTTGAAGGGATCGTCCGTAAATTACGTCATACAAATTTCATCATTTTAGGGATCCCACTGTCATAAGTTCAGAAATTAGGTTGACATAACTCCTCGACATAAGATTTTACTAGTATGCTTGCAGGGCTTGTCCTTAAATGACGTCATACAAATTTTACCATTTTAGGAGCCTTCACTGTTATAAGTTCAGAAATTAGGTTGACATATATCCACGACATAGAATTTTACTAAATTGTGTGCAGGGATCGTCTGTAAATTACGTCATACAAATTTCATCATTTTTTGGACCTCCACTGTCATAAGTTCAAAAATTACGTCGACATAACTCCTCGACATAAGATTTTACTCGTATGCTTGCAGGGATTGTACTTAAATGACGTCATACAAATTTTGCCATTTTAGGGACTCTCAGTCGTTAGTTCAAAAATTAGGTTGACATATATATTCGACATAGGATTTTACTAGTACGCTTGCAGGGATTGTCCTTAAATGACGTCATACAAATTTTACCATTTTAGAAACCCCCACTGTCATTAGTTAATTGTTTATTAGGATCGTCCGTAAGTGACGTCACAAACACAGTTATTGGGATTTTCCGTAAATGACGTTACAAAAATATCACTCGTTTATTGAGATCGTCTGTAAATGACGTTACAAAAATTGCAGTCTCTTATAAGGACTGTCTGTTAATGACTTTACAAATAATATTGCTCGTTTATTTACAAACAATTTAACTTGTTAATAATAACGTCAAAGAAAATATCATTTGGTATTTGGGATCGTTCGTTGATGACGTCACGGAAAATATCACTTGTTTTTTGCCATCGTTCGTAAAGGACGTCACAAAAAATATAACTGTTTTTTTAGGATCATCCTTAAATAAGGTAACAAAATATCACTTGTTTATTAGGATCGTCCGGTAATAGCGTCAAAAAAATATACATTTTTTAATGAGATCGTCTGTAAATGACTTCAAACAAATATACCTTGTTCATAAGGGTGATCCCGTTATGACGTCCCTTTAATTATTTATCAGAAAAACGTACCGTAAAGCTACAAATATAAGCCGGGTCCCGCATAGAGGCCAGCCTCTAATAGTGGCAAGGGGTTTCACTATAAGCAGTAATGGTAATTTTCCCAGCTCAAACTTGTTATTTTCAATAGAAGATGGGCGCTTCTATTTAAAGCTTTACGGCATATCTTTGGGCCATCAATACCCAACTTAAACTATTGACCAGACATTGTGAAAGAAGCTAGTAAGAAAACTAGCGACCAATCTGACCACCTTGTGATGACCAATAAAATAGAATAGTTTGCTAGTATATGTTGAGTATACGGCTACCGGTTTTAATATTTATTTTAAATTTTGTCATGGCTGTAATATACAGATAATCAAATAAAACAATAATTAGTACCATAGTTATAAAAATATAGGTAAAATATAGTTGCAAAGTACAAGCACTTTCAATTTCAAGTAGGTTGGTCACTTAAATATTTAAACGTTATAAAGACACATATTACAAGTTAAAATTGGTAGTTACTTAACGATAAATGCATATAAATAGTTAAGAAGCGGTTCAAAATCGACTTCAATAGATTGTTATGGTATTATTGATAATAATACATCGTGCAAAGTTTATGATTTAATATCGTAAAGAATAAAATAAATACTAAATCAGGTAGTTACCCGTTAGATCCATGGTTATTCAGTCTGGTGTACAATTATTGGAATTATGTAATAATAAAGTTAAAAACCAAAACTGAATTAATTTGAACAGAATATTCGTAAGTTTTTGTTGATAATGTTAACTGTTCAGAGCTGTAAATAGAACTATGGGTTCGCGCTCATAAAAAAAACAAGTTTTAGTCAACTATTTCTGCAGTATGTGTATTATGTTACAGTAGGACTCAAAGCTATATCATATAATTAGTAAATAAATATATAAATCCATGGTAGTGTGTATTCTGATTAACAACAAAATACAACGTCATCGTAAAGTGTAGGTAGTAGTACAAGTAAGTAAGTACAGTGTTTAAAAAGTAACAATATTGAAAGTACAGTGCTTAAAAATAATATTGGGAATACAGTGCTAAAAACATACTTGTAGAT
This sequence comes from Dicyrtomina saundersi, assembly GCA_034695245.1. Lineage (NCBI taxonomy): Eukaryota > Metazoa > Arthropoda > Collembola > Symphypleona > Dicyrtomidae > Dicyrtomina > Dicyrtomina saundersi. Next base: position 7,950 of record JAQFZE010004467.1, on the reverse strand, counting down.
CACTGTCAAGGGCTTGATAGAAAATTACAATCACAGTCCTAAAGTAAAACAGAAAAATCATAAGAATCACAGACAAAATTTTGTAAGGAGAATTTTTACAAACCTAGCCGTACTACTCGTACCTGGTCCTGGTCCACCAGATGCATCAAATTTCGTTTTTTACATACTCGTACAGGTGTTTTTTTTACCAAGCTCACTCGCATTGTCTTTTGGCGTATCCAGCTAACTTAACCCTGCACCAGCGTCTCTCGTACTGACGCAATTTTCAACAAGATTTTCGAGTTCCTTGGACAATGCCTTTTAGTAACAGCAAAGTTCGTACCTAGCACACTCAAAACGGCGTAACAACTTAAACCTGTACTGCTTTAAAACTCACTTGTACCAGCACCACTCAAATCCCGTCCATTTTTACTAGCACAACTTGTAACTTAGCCTGATTTTACTGACACTAACTGCAAGGATTTTATACTAGCATTCCTATATAAACAAAGTTTTCCAATGATTTAAACAATTCGTTGTAAGCTCAGCATCTACTTCAGTCCTACGGTGGACAAATCCCGCGCTTCGCGTGGGATTTGCTTATCTTGCTTATATCGTAAGCACTCTCATATTGCCAGTAGTGTATAGCTCACTAAAAGCTGAATTATAATTTATCAAACGTGACTATTTATTAAGTTAACGTTTACAAAGTGAAATACGAATGTCAGTCCATCAAGTTAAAACTGAGCATCTGCATCAATTACTGACGATGAGTAGAAGTGAAAAAATACCAAAAATTGAAAACGTGAGTTCAAAATCATCTTAAAATAAGCAATGTATGTTAATGTTTTAAGTGATCATTTCTTCGAAAACATTTTGTGACGATACAAAAAAAATAGAGAAATACGAACATACTAAAAATTTATGTAAAAATAATTTATACTGTTCAATAAAAATTCGTTATTTAGGCATAGCCTATGTTATTAATTATAAAAGCATAAAAAATGGTAGTTAAAGGGTAATTGTAAAAAAAGTAGAGTGATTGTAGGGCTCGCTTTGAAAAAGTAGGGAAACGTAGGAAGGGTAATCTAGCAAAAAAAGGGTAGGGTGCTGAAAAAGGTGCAAAATTTATTTTATATAGGGTCGACTACCCTTGGAGGGTGCAAAATTAATTTTTTATAGGGTCGACTACCATTGAAGGGTGCGACATCGGAATTCGGAATCGACATCTTTTATTAGATTATTAAAAAACTCACATGTCAGTATATAGTTAAATAGTCAGATTCAAAATTTTAATAAACTTTGAAATAACGTACTAATACTAATGTGCTACAGGATTTTTCGTAAAGCGTGTGGTAAAGTAACAAATTGAACAATATTAGCTATTATGAAGTATGAGATACATATTACATAAGCACAAAATACACTCATTCATTTACACTCATTCATTTATCCCTTAAAAATACCTAATATTAAATTTACTGACATTTTCAAATTCAAAGTTGTCCATCCCACGTTTAATTTTGTAAATTATTTTAATACATTGGATAATTGTATAAGTCTGCGTTGAAATTAGAAGCTTTACAACCTAGGAAACGGAAAAGTTTTTAAGTTTAAAAAAGTTTATTAAATCCTAAAATACGTACCATAGTTAATTTTGTTACATATGATTTAAGAATAAATAATTAGGTATAGTATACTTTGAAATTTGGAATTTTACACTATAAAACTAAAGAATATGTATGAATTAAATTTCTGGTTTATTCTATTTACTATTTAGTAAAACTAAAAACTTTTTTGCTCTGCCCGTAAATTTTATTCAACACAGCCAAGGCGGACGGAGCGAATTCCATTGTTAGGCATTCCAAGTTCATTTGTGTCGTACACATCGCGGGGGTTGACACAAATCGAGTATCCCCCAAAGTTAGAAGTTGCAAAAAGAGTCCACGGGCTACTTCCTGTTACGATGAGAGATGATGCGCGTCCGTCAAAGGATGTGTCTTTTGAGGTGTAAAATTCTCCGCCTTGAAAGCTGGTTCCTTCGTACAATGTAATTGAATTTTTCATATAGTTGTCTGATGAGCCTACAAATCTTATTGAAGACACTTTAGTGTCTAGCCTCTTGTAAGTGTTAGTAATCACTTTACATTCCCCATAGTAATAATAATCAGTGTATAGAAGCCACCTGAAATTGTAAAATTCATTTATTTTAATTTATTTTGTAAACAATTGTACTTTGCAATAAATTATAACTAGAAAGTCTAGAGTATTTATTATTTTTAATAAAATCATACATCGCAAGAGTATGGCGAGAATGAGATAAAATTTTTCACACTTACTTTCCCTGCGTCTGTGCTCCTGTGGCAACGCTATCGAAATCTTGATCACGCAGATCAGGAGAATTTCGGCTAACAAATTTAACAGTCCTTCCATCACCACTGCACTGTAAAGAGTTGCACTTGGTTGTGTAGCACGAATTTGGGGCAGTTCGGCAAGTAGAAAAAACAAGATGTTAGTAACTAACAAAAACATTGTTGGAAATCGAGTATTTTCTCTGATTTTAAGTCCCATTGTTTATGACTGTCTATTACTTTGTGTATTATATATGTTTTATGGTTTTAGTAGACTGTACACTTACCACGTAAAAAAGACTGGATACTTAATATGAAATTTTTAGCTATTTATACAGATCATCAGATTATTACTTTTTTTTATCTAAAAATGTGTGATCATAGAATTGCTTAACACTTTCGTCACTTACATTATGAGAGTACAATAACTGGTGGCTACTATTATTAAAAAGTAAAGCGACCCGCCCCACGGACGGCCCCTAATAGCATTTTTTAATTAAGTCTGAATTTTAACATGTTTACTTAGTGGTTCTAGCTAACTCAGACCCTGGTTATTATTGGTAATAAGAGTAAAAATTCTGGGAAGGCTTTAATGGTACACCTCCCATAGTATCTAAACTCGTCCTTGATAATATGAGGGCAACGACCCCCTTTTCAGCTAGGACTTACTTAGTTAAACTTAGAGATGCTAAGCTAAAAATTGAAGATACGGATTTAGATTTAAATATTTAGGACAAAGGCCGATTCAGATTTAAATTTGGATTTAATTCAGAGAAAATAGATTCAAACTTAAGTTTTGGTTTTATTACTAGAATTCCGATTTTTTGTTTCCTTATTCGTATAATATATTTAAATTCGAATTGGGATTTCATTAATAGAAAATTAAAGCAGGCGTTCTTGGGTGAGCGGTTTGGAATGCAGTCTGGAATAAAATTTCCATTCACATTATTCACAGACCTGGCTTTAATCCTTTGGCCACTGCTAATCATATTCGGTTCTGTGTTGTACGGTAAAAGTCACTGGACAGTTAATTGCAACCAAATCTCTTTTCGTGCTACTTAGTGGCTGTAACTTACTGTTAGGGCCTAGGTAACGGGACTTCTTTACTGTGTAGGATGGGACGGGGATATGTGAAAGGGTAATATGACCGAGACACAATTGATGCGGTAGCCTTCTATATTCTCACTCACGACTCACAGTGACTGGTTGAGTCTGGTTGTATGAACTTCGATTAAATCGACCTAATGAATATTCATCATCTTTATTAATTTTTTGTAGAAAATTAAATACAGATCCAGGTTCTGGTTTCATCGTATTTTCGTATTTGAACTGGTATCGTATTAAAATTTAGTGGCGTCAGATTTAAAGAATTACATTTCAACCGTGGAACGGGCCGCTTCCTTCCCTTAAGGTCAAGCCTACCAATCAAATGACCCGTATTTGTCAAATTTATCCTTGTACTCCGTGACTGCACTAACTAAATACAAACGTCAAATTTATTATTTATCATAATAGATTATTGCTTTCCCAGCACATAATACATATTTCGCGTAAGTAGTTAACTCCAGACATTTTTAAAATTTTGTGAATATAATTTCGTTCGTAACTTTTACTCAGTAGCTTTTTCATGCTAACTACGGTACCTACGCTGACAGTAAATTGTGCATGTTCTATTGGACGAAATTGTAAGTAAATAAGCAAACGCTATATGAAACGTTAAAATAGTGCTTGCAGCAGCACCGGACATCGGAAAACGGGAAATGGACAAAAAATGTTATTTCAATTTTTTTAATATAGGGATATTATTTTTTTAAAGAATTAAATGTAAAACAATTTTATTTCTATATATTAGTGTCAGTTTTTTTTAGTATTATCTTCTGGTCGTTCTGAGTCATGGCTGAATTTGTTTACTCCAGGAAACCAATAAATGTTTTATTACTATAGATTTATTACACACACAAGGCAGGTGTTTTTGTGTTGAAGCTGCTGAGTTGGTCTACATAATCATGAAAGAATACGTTTCTCATGGAAGTAGATAGCAAAAATGAACCGATCACTATTTTTGCTAAATTTTGTAACCGACGACAACAGAAGTCATCATTCCAAATTTATGTTTAATTTTTAAATATTGGAACGAACAAGGTGATAATAAAATTGTTTTATGAGCATGTGTCAGGCCGTACTTATAGTCCAGAGCAGGAAAATTGTACTCTGTATTTTAAAACAACACTGACGTAGAAATTGCTGTTGAGTGTCGAGCAACATAAAATTCACACCTGTGTTACATAAAATGTTGTTTTGCTAACTAATAACAATCTGGTACTTGTGACTTGTGATACTATACTGTGGACATTATTTATTTTCTATTAATCCAATGAGAAGCATCTGGCAGAAATTTTAAAATATGTCATTTAAAAATATTACAATCACTGAATGCAAGTGTATTTTTCTCCACTCACAAAAGTCAATTTATTTTTTTCATTTTGAAAAAGCAAAAAGAATACTGATATATTTGTTGTTTTTTTGTAGCAGCAAAAATGTTCATCTTATTACTATAGACAATAACTTAATAATTAGATAATAATTTTGCCTTCAAGTTCAGTCCAGTCATTGTCCAACTCACAATCAGTATAAATTCGTGTTTTATTTAGCGTAACTATTTATGCCCCTGCTACATTTAGTGGTTCATGTTAATTTTTTCCAAGTGAAATAATAATAACAAAAATGTCTGAGCATACTGAAACAATTATGATCCCTATATAAAATTTAATTATCACGTAATTAGTTTGTTACTTATAGAATGAATATACCATAGATTCTTTAAAAACTTTTATTAAATTATTAAATATATATAATTTCAACTCATGACATCAATGAAATTTTTAGTAAATACTACAGCTACTGTTTTAATAGTTACAATAAACAAATTATGTAATGAATATTATTAGTATTTAACTATACATTGTAATGGCCTATCAAATCTTCAACTGGCCTCCATTAACTGAATGTTTTAGTTATTAAATTGTTTTTACTTTAGTAATATAATTTTGAGCCTATAAGGAGTACTTGTCTGAAACTAATACAATGTAACTAACAAGCGATAAGCATTTGAATAAAACATGTAAACATTATTTACACCTACAATGGTCTACAATGAACTACCTCAATGCTTGCGTTTTATCGGTCGGTTGTATACGTAACGTAGATACTTTCCTGGTCCCCCTCCGCCCTCCGGCCGATTTTCTTATTGACTTGGTCACGGCATACCATCCTTCCATTTCGTAACCTCCGACACTGCCTTGTAGTAATAGTTCCTGTTTGTCTAACATTTCTTTCGATGGCACTTGCATTAGATGTATTTGAAAATAGAGCCAGCAGCATAATACAGATTAACAAGTACAGTGTTGAAACCAAGAGTGAAATCCGTGCCATTTGCTAATGTTTAAATTTCAACCCGAGTATGAAATACCAGAGTATATTGAATTCTTGTGCGTCGTTTACGGGATGTGAGAGAAGTTTTGTACTAAAGGATACCATGCGTAGGAAAGTATTTTAATTTTATGTCGTCAGGAAGAATACAGTTAAATACATGGAAATATAATAGTTGAATTCTTAAGTAATGCTACAAATATTTTATTTAAAATAATAGCAATTCAAAATATATGTAGTAGTAGTTGTTTTGTTGTAAGTACCTGCAGGGGAATCACGTACCTTTACCAACAACACCTTAAATTCATTCAGTAAATTCTATTATGGCGTTTGTGTCCTTAGTGTAATAACAATTTATTTTTGTGTACTGGTGCTCCGGTACCTTTAACTATAGGAATGATTTAGACAATAAATTAATTTTATTTCCTCTACATGTTATGTAGAAAATTTTCAAGCATAATTAGAGAGGTTTTCTGGCGGCCTACGGAAGAGATAACACATTTTTCCTTTTCCAATCGTCAGTAAACCTCACACCACCCATAAACATGAAATGAATTCATGAGGAAATTCAAACTTAAACCTCTGGTGTTGCATTTGAGCCAACATACTAATTAGATGATCAATAATTATGGTAGTGCTGGAGAATACGGGTCAACCTCATGCCAACTTTTAAAGCATTGAGTTATACTGGAAAATTACTACTTGTTCCACTGCATTTTGTACACACTGATTAATCTATTGTAATAAACAAATGTGGGGATTGAACACCATATTAAAATACCTTCAAAACCGTTTGACAGGTCACTAAGGGGCACAAAACTCTTAAAAAATAAAAGTTCCATAAATTTGAGTGCATTCCACCATTTTTTGTCTGGAAAAATTTTGTGATTAGAAATTACAACTAGTTATGTATTTCTTTTTCTTTTTGTTTACGAATAAGCTTTAATTGCTTGTATTTGCTTTTGCTAATTGATTTGACGAAACCAATGAAATACATATTAATTTAGCAATCATAATACTGTCTCTCCTCATAGAGACTTGAATATGCGGATTTTGTAAACAAACGCCTTTTATTCAAAAAACCAAAATAATTCCGCAATGTTGTTCTAACTAATGCAGTAATGCCTCACACTTTAATAAACAAAATCAAGCAGAAATTTAATTAAATACAACCAATACATGTTTACGCATACATTGTGTATTAATTGTTCGTTTTTTAAAATGCAATAAAGTAACATTATAAATTTTTAATACTAATTTTAAATGTACATAATGATTTAAAAGGGAAGTAGTAAAATTCAGAAGGTTTCTCAGAATGTATTTAGTAAAATAGCATCCTAATAAATCTACCAAAAGGATTAGTTTTTTAGGGTGTCTTAGTTACTATATGCCTGTCAACTCCTGTGGTCCTGATATATTTCATATATTTTGCTTAACTTTTCTGCTGGTACTGGTAAATACTTAGGCACCCATGGGTCATATAATTCTTCCATATATTTAACTACAATATCAGTATTCGATAGACACAAAAATGGGACAAGGTAATTTGTATTAGGTTATTCAGTATTCAGGGATAAAAATAATGTATTTTTATTTTACTTAACGATATGGACAAAAATTTGACAGGCGCCACACACGGCTTAATTTTTTCCAGTATGTATTTTTTCTTTGAGGTGGTAAGGAATTTATCAGCGTCAGCAAATTGTGAATTGGGATGAAACTATATGGGACTATGGGACAGGTAGGCGTAAATATAAGTCAAGTGGGGATGAGATTAGTCTATAGTCTGTGAGAGTTTGTAATGATTGTATTTAATTTAATATCTAATCTTGGATTTTTTATTCCAGAAGCGTACGTCGCACTTGGTTCTTTTATTTTTATTGTGGCATTAATTTCAAACTATCTGCCAAGCGAACTATATATATAGATATAAATTAGCAAATTACACTTGTAGGTGATATATCGTCTGTGAAGAACCAAAATGACCCATTTCCAATTTAAACTACAATCAAAATGAGCTATGCCATAAAAACAAAATGCGAAACATGCGAACAATGTTAATTATGAGTTTTTGAAGAACGTAAAATTTTCTATATTTCCATGTTTTACAAAAAGTGCAAAATGTTCTAATTCCATGTTTTTGAAAATTGTAAAATGTTGTATTTACATATTTTCAAAAAGTGCAAAATGC
>JAQFZE010004466.1:0-11238 GCA_034695245.1 Dicyrtomina saundersi | reverse complement strand
TTACATGTTTTTGAAAAGTGTAATATGTTGTATTTACATGTTTTTTAAAAGTGCAAACTATCCTATTTAAATGCTTTCAAGACAAACAATATTTTTGTAGATAACTGATATTGTTTTTAGCTACAAATGGATATGGGTCATTTTGGTTCTTCACAGACGATATCGTTGGTGAAGAAACGAAACCGTATCTTTCCAAACAAAATTATATTTTATAAATTTTGACCGTACTAAAAACCGCGCCGTTGTAGCGCGACTCCACTGTAGCGTGTAGAGCTCACTCTTATTTACATATGCGTACATTTCACGAGACCCAAATCCAAATCCAAATCCAAAACCAATGGGAGTGGAAAAAAAGCGCAGGAGGAACAGAAATGCGAAGCTCATATAGGAAAAAGCTTTATTTGTTTTTTGTATTTTTTTCTTCTCCGGTTTTTTTTTATGCTTTTTGAATCTTGATCCGCTTAACTCTCCATGTTGGAAAGTATGTGAAGGGGCATACTACGCATGGATGCATGTGGCGATGTAGTCTCTAAAATATCTCTAAAATAGGCATATTGAAGGTATTAAGTTAACATAGTTTTCCTTTTGTTCTTATCTTCTCTCCACATGGTTTTCCATATAGACAGTCATATTGTGTTTGGAGGAGGAACTGCCTTTTGGTTTTCGTGGTGTGTGTAGTTGTGTAGTTCGATGTGTTTCAAAGTAAGCTCAGATAAGAAGGAAAAATGAAATAATGTTTTCATCTACTTCCACTGGATTCTGGATTCTGGTCTGGATGAGGAGTCCTGAATTCCATATCCATATCATTGTCTTATGCTTTTACTGTTTTTTTTGGTTTGGTTTCATCTCGTCTCAAATCTCCTTTTTGCTTCTCGTTTTTGGTCCATCTCACATTTTGCGATTTTGCATAGTTTTTTTTTCCTTCAGTTTTGTTGTTGTTGCTATGCAGCGGTACTACTGAGTGAGGCAGAGAGGCAAAAAAAATCATTCTTGAATGTGAATTTCTCTCTCTTTGAAGGCGTCAATGTTATTCTTGCACACGTAAAATATTTGAAATCCAGAATCCAGCATCCAACTACTTGAGATGCAATTATGAAAAACAAAGTCAAATATAAAGAAATGCGGAAATGTACACTTTTTACATACGACTAAAAATTCAAGAAAAAATAACAAGTAAATTTATTTGCTTGACTATACAAACCACCCCCGCTCAGGCGCGAGACCAGGATGTGGGCACCAGGGCAGTTGCTCACCCAAGAATGATTTATTTTAATAGAAGGTAACATATGGGCATTTCATGCAAGATGTCCGATTTATAATATCGCCAGTGAAGGATAAAATTGCTCAAAATGATCACAATCTGCAAAAAATTAAAATTTCTAGACCCTAAAAGCATACAAATAGAATATTTTGCACTTTTTAAAAACATGTAAATAGAATATTTTGCACTATTCAAAAGCATGCAAGTTGAATATTTTTCACTTTAAAAAACTTGTAAATAGAATATTTTTCACTGTTCAAAAACATGTAAATAGAACATTTTGCACTTTTCAAAAACTTGTAATAATTAAAATTTTACGCATCGATCTCATCTTTTTTTAATATAGCGTATTTTAATTCTAGCCTAAATTCAATACGGACCAGTTTTCCTCTTCAGTCGCTGTCGTGTATGGCCCACCCCAGAAAATATGTTTATATCCGCCCCTGCTCACTTTTACTAATACTACTATAGACGACACTAGACTATAGTACGTCGTATAGATGAGAAACTAATAATATTTTTCATTTTTATAAAAATTGCTTCTCTCTCTCTCTCGCACACACAAAGTTTGACTGACCCATTATTTTAATCTTTACTATCAAGAACAAAACGGATTGTGTGCACAGAGTTTAACATGCGTCATGTGGCCAGTTGGTGGTCATGGGATAACTGTTGTGTGGGTGGTAGTATCAAAGTATCAATTCACAGTGCGTATTCGGTCAGTTCTTGGCCCTGGCTGACAAAGTAATCTGTACACTGTAGTATATTTATGTAGGTCAGCTGACAGCGACAGCTCAAGGTTGTTTTCGTACATATTTGTGAGACATTGAAATGCACACCGCAGTCTGTTCGAATATGCACAGTCTCTGCTGTCCACTTTTCATCGGCGTCGGTATCGGTTACGGTGAAAGGAAAATATCATCTTTGTATTTATTTGAACTGCACCAAATTATTTTAATGATGTCTCGTAGTCTATCAGCCGAGTTCGAGACGGAGCCTCTCCTTTGAGCCGTAATGAATGAGCTCCATTTGAATCTGAAAGGCTGACTGACTGAGACTGTGAGTCTTTTGGAGAGAACTTGATTTTATTAATTTATTTTCCTATCTCTACACATAATAATATACTATTAGGTAAATGAAGAGAATGTGCAGCACTCCCTGTTTGGCTGGGGATGAGAGTGAAAGTCCAGAAGGAATGTTGGCGCTAAGCAGGAGAGTTTCTGAGAGTCTAACATTTCTCCTGTCCACCTTCACTTATCTCAGTTTCGGAGCCATATATAATGCAACATTCCTCGTTATATCCCTATCTTCACGATAAATTATTTTCTCAACTGGCAAGTTAAAATCTGGGACCATTTCAACAGCCCCACTGCTACGGCCACGGCCACAGCTTTGGTAACGGTAACGGTAACGGTACAACCATGACCGTGACCGTGTGAATATACTACATGCCTCTCCTGCAGTCCTGCCGTCTGCCCACTCACTGCATTATAATGCATATATAGCCACTGCGCTCTCAGTGTGAAAGCTCTCGCTGGACAGATAAGGGAGGGCAGCCAGTGCCATATATTATATTCAAAAAGATAATGTAATCAAAAGGGACTATGTAAATGCAGGAATACGGACAGGAAAGGAAATCCACTCTGCCTATATGTAACTACGTGTGGGAGGATGGAATAGAACCATTAATTTTCAAAAGTAAGAGAGCAAAATCATAAACTTAATTACAAAATAGTTTGCATGTAGACACTTTGTCAGACTCGACAGTTTATAATTTAATTACAGTCCCTCAACTCAAGGGACTCATGTGGTTGGCGTTGAATGTTCAAGCTAAAAGTTGGTGGGAGAAGGAGAAGACGCCTTCCTTATTGACATACACACAAAGATCCACACAGACTTTTCCAGTCCGTTTCCGTTGACATTCCCGCTCCCGCTTTCTCTACGTGCATATGATATTTACATTTATTTATTTAATTCATCATGTCACATCTTCAAAACTCCATCAATAGTGATGATATCGTCTGTGAAGAACCAAAATTACCCATATCCGATTTAAGCTAAAAACAATATCCACTATCTACAAAAATATTCAAATATGTCTTGAAATCATTGAAATAGAACATTTTGCACTTTTCAAAAACTATTAATTAACATTATACGCATGTTTCTCATTTTGTTTTTATGACATAGCTAATTTTGATTCTAGCGTAAAAATTGGATATGGGTCATTTTGGTTCTTCACAGACGATATTTTATCTGACTTCTCCAAAACTAAATATAGGACTGCCATACAATTATTATAAAATATGTAGCTGATTGAAATTTTGAAATTGGCGAGTATGAGACATTGAGTTATTTCATTAAAACCCACCGGTTAGAATACTAAAGTTAAAACATGACTCCCGCTACCGGTACCGGTACCGGTATCGTCATAATGTCAAGTACAAGGAGAGGAAACATCATTTCCCCACGTAGAATTCCGAATCTAGAGTCGACATCTCCTCAGGCTCGCTAATACATTGACAAGCACTTTTGGAGCTGTCAATTACGTTGTGAAGGAGAAAACACGGAGTTTCATCACCTTCATCATTATTCTGAACCTGTCGCAAAGAGCGCGCTTGAATAATAGTAGTAGGACATAAGGACAACATGGCATAACATTCAGCCTCTGCATACTCCAGGCAGGGAAACCGCATATCTCATAATACTATGTGTAGTGGTTAATAAGCTAGTAGAGTATGGGATTGGGGACGTTACGGACTTTCACTCCTGTTTCTTGGTTTGCTTATTCTGATCTGTCTCTGTCATCCTCCGACTACATAATATAGAGATGCAGACTGGTCCTCCGCTCCTACACTTTAATGAGAGCATTAGAAATTCCCTTGCTACCAATTTCAACTCTATTATGTCCCATTATATTCATCACGTTGTCAATCTCATTGTCTTTCCCCGCTCACCCTCTCGCTCCCTCTCTTACTTAGTAATGCCATACGTCATTATTTTACTATAATTATTCCACTTCACCTCACACTATACGTACAGTCACTCCTCTCCATACGCTTAGGGGTCGTCCACCAGTGGCGTTTGGGAAAATGGAAATTTTTGTAGCCCGTCCCTCCCCTATAGTTTAGCACCTCCACAATGTAATGCCATACGAAGTTTACATAGACCCTTTCCCCCTCCCTCCTTCCTAAAATCCAAACGTCATTGGTGGATGGCCCCTTACCTAGGACTCTTCCTTATGCATCATTGATGTCGGCCGGAAACGGAACTCGACAGATCGTTAGAGGAGTCAAAAGGAAGGGAAAGTGAGAAAATATCTGAGTAGCAAGTCAATCGTATTCCAAAATTCCAAATCGGAATCGACAATCCCTCAACCTACTTTCTCCTCTGCCTGCTCCCATGTTCCCACACCAAGGATCCAGTTTCTCACTCACTAATTTTGTCACATGAACCTGAACGTGACTCCAGCTTTGACTTTGACATTTGACTTTTGAGTGAAAGTCTACCTACTCCCAACAAGGCTCCCCGCAACTGCTCACCTTGAGTAAGGAATGAGCGCTTAATTAAATACACAATACCCTCAATTTGAATACAGTGTTGTGGTTGGGGAGAAAATTGAGTGGTAGACCTCATATCTGGGTACATGGAAAATTTGACTACACTATAAAAGCCCCTTCCCCGCATATGATTATAATTCTGTAATAATTATAGCAGGGTGTTTGTTATGTATATTTTTTTTTCATTCCTGTTGGGAGTGCTTAAGGTTTTTCTGCTAGTTCACGTGTGTGTGTAGTAAATAATAAGCAAATTTTCCCAGATTTAAATTGACAAATGAGGCTTTAGTGCCTATAGCTATAGACCTACCTACTATCAATTATGCAAGAAATACCATTTAGTCCTCATGCATGGTGAAAGTGGTAGTCATATTGTACGGGACATTATGGCCAGTCCACTTCTGCCTACCTCCTCCAGGTTCAACTTTTAAAGGAGGCATTAATTGTGACAGATTTAAAGAAAAACTAAACAAGAATAAGATACTGAGCCGGGGCCGTATAGTAGCGTGGGCCGTGTATGTACATGTGAGAAAAAGTTATGCGAGATTTCTTTGTGATCTTTGAAGCGTGATGATTGGGTAGACTGTGCAATTAGACTTGCGTCGTTTCTTTCTGGCAAAAGATAAATTGATGTTGATGGTATGTTGGTATGTCTGGTCTTTGTATTAAGAAAGCATTATTAGCATTACTTCACAGATCAAGGAAATTCCAAGTGCTCTCCACTCACCAATCTCAGAGCTTCAAAGCGTGAGTTTACCCTGAAGGGAGCCGTGTGTAAAGCAGAGCATAGGTCTCAGTGGATTTTCTTATAATGCGATAAATTAGTCTACTTGTCTCTCTGTGCGATATGCGATGGAGATCTATACCTTTCCCTCACTCAAACTACCTACCCACCTACCCACCTCCCACTACGACACTCATACTTGCACCGTCTTATTTTGCATTATTTCTATGCAGCAGTATATATAAATATATGTTCGACTCCGTCCATAGTCTCAGAATTTTAAGATTACTTTCTCCGAGTCAAGTGGGAAAGGTTCGGAGGACGTCTTGTTCAAAATCTTCAAAATTCTCTTCACTACTAAGACCCCATGCATAGAGTGGCCCAGCTTCTTGTAACTTCAAAGCTGTCGATGTGGATGGCAGTTTCCCGGGCTCCGTCTCCTATTTAAAGCTCATTAAGATCTTTGTGAATAATTATCATTGAGGAGGCACTCAGTCGGGCGTCCCCTCCTCAATTCCCAACATTTTATACTCCGGAGCTTAAAAAATATTTGGAGAGATGTGGAGTGGTGAAAGACAAAGAGATGGAAAAATGTGATTGTTATTCGCACGTTATAAATTTGTAGTTTTTAGTGGCTTTTATTCTGAGCCAGAGAATTTGAGGCTGGAGGGGGGAGCGAGTTGAAGAACATAAATTTAAATTAGAGCAACATTTTCCTTCAGAATGGATAGGAGGTTAATTGATGAGAAAAACCTCAGATGAAAATAATTCAGCAACTTTTGGCGAGTCCTGACACTCGCACACGAGCTCTCACACGGCCAGAATTTCAACCACAAACTTTTCCCCTCCCCCTCCTCCCCATGTCTGGGTCCATGTGAGGCGACTGGGCGACTGGGGGCCATGCAATTGGGCAGAGAGAGACTCAACTGTGTCATGGAGCATACTGGGAGGCGGAGGACATAATGAGGGTAGAAAGGAAAGTAGAAAGTAGCCGGGAGAAAGCAAAAAGCCTGAGGACGAGAGCAAAGGAAAATGCAGGTAATCGGTTAGATTTATGAATGTGGAGATGTGAGAGCGTGAAATCGAATTTACATTAGTTGTCTGTAAGGAGCTTCTGTAGTTTCCCTTCTCAATTAGTTTCACAAACTATCCCCTTCACATAATTTCTCAGCCTCCACTATAATTACATACGGCAGGAGGGAGCGAGGGATAAGTATCACCACATATGTAGCTACACACATGTCGGAACTTCAAATGCTATTTCATTCCTGGAAGACTCAAGCTCCTTTAAGCACAACTCCTCATTGGTTTGTTTGTAGGCTGCCTCCCTCCTACGACCTACCTGGACCCTCACCATGCACGAGGCACCTTCACCCATTTACCCGGTGAAAACCACCTCCATCCAGGGGCTGGTGCCGGTACCGGTGACGGTCCCGGTGTGAGTGAGAAAGAAAGAAGGGACACACCGCAGTACATTTCCACATTAGGCCGCAAAATACTCATCGAACTTTAAATCCCGTTCTGCCTCCCAACTTTCACATACCTCATCATCATACTCGAGCAAGCTTAAGCAATGCCGTGCTCGTCTCCCGTTCTCGCTCAACGCTCCCTATGATTGTGAATAATAGCAGAGCTCCCTATCAGCCCAGAGACTTTGCACTGTGGCCGGGATGAAACCTCAGAAAAGATAAATTCCGAGAATTCTATGTAGACCAAAGCCGGAGTTCCATGAACACTACACTGTCCTGAGATTCTTACCTAGAGAAGGGAGTAGGGAGGAATGTATGGTGTGGTGTAGGCGTAATACCGTATGCGTCTGGGGCCGAAGTATCGCTCAAGTCTACTCATTAATAAGAATAATCGTGTGGAATCGTGTGGAGGAGTGGGAACTTTATCTTGATTGAATTGACATATTAAATTTCATAGGTAGAATTATTCTACTCAATGGAAAATAAATAATACATGGAGCTTGGATCTATTTTGGGGGAGCTGTGTGTATGGAATCCGTATCCGTATCCGTGTCCGCGTAGACTGTAGACTGAGTCCAATGGATTTTAAAGTGATTGGATGAATGAGGGGGGAGGGTGGGGGTTGTATCAGTAGGATGATGGTGGAGTGTATTGAATTAGCATAACATACGAGTAACGCATGTTAAATCAACTGAAGGAGGACGAGAGGAAGAAGCCTTTAAAAAATGCTTTCACCGCTTTCTCTTCGTATGAAAGAAAAGCGCGTGTTTCCCCTTTGACATGATGTGACGGAGTGAAAGCTCCGGCTCCTTCCCCCGAAACGCACTCAGTCATCCATCCATTCAGAAGACGAGAAGAGACACATTTTACTTGACTGATTGTGAGACTGGGAGAAAGACGCGCGTAGAAAGACGGGACGACGGAGAGAGGGCTCAAAAAAGTAGATGTTTAGGTAGAAAAATAAAATAAGTTGATTCAGATTCGGGGAGTGTGGAGAGAGGAAGGAAGTTGAGTTGAGTTGGAGTACCCGCATTATATTCCCTCTCCCTTTACTCTAAACCTAATTCCTTCCGCCTCCCATTGTGTGCAGACACATCCATGTGAGTGAATAGAGGAGGTTTATCCCAGAACTGAGAGGATAGGAAATCTGCATATGTTGTAACGTAAGTGTAGTCGTCGCGGCGTCTAAGAAAATGTCGAGAAGCGTAGCGATTCTCTTGGGTCTTCCATGCTCTCGCTCTCGCTCGTCGTACAGTCCTCAAAATCCCATGTAACTGTAAATGTAAACTGCTCATCTGCTCATGGAAGCTAAACATGATGACATCCTCATGAAGTTCTGACAGACAACGAGCGGGAAACAAAAGCAAAACAAACAAGTGTGACTTCAGATTTTGCAGAGTAATTTACGATCCCCGTAATTTTGACTGGGTAACACCCAGCGCAAATACAAGCAAAAGTTTCCTCGTCATAATCATAACATACTATGATTGAAAAATGGGACTTGAGCCTAAGGAGCTGAGTGGAGTGGAGTGGAGGGAGGGAGGAGAATGCGTATTTGATTAAATAAAATATAAACATGAGACTCCATGTCAGATGCTCCGGTCTCCATGGACAGTCATTTGTCCATTTTCACACTTGAACCATGAATCACTCATAAATTACCTCCTCAACGAGACTTCCTCTCTTCGAGATTAGTGTTGACAGGAACACAGGGGAAATGTGTGAGGCTGCTGGACTAACATTCGGAGGCATTGGAAAATAATCGGGAAGAAGAGGACAGGCGACGGAGTCATGACAATTCCAGTTCTGTTCTCTGTCCACTAAGTCCACTTTCGAAGTAGTGTCAAGTATCAATCCATCGCACCACACACACCACTTTTAGCTACTCTTCCTGATGAGGCTGGTCAGAATTTTTTAGGGGATAAAATTAGGACACGTTTGTTTTTTCACGAGGATCATATACTACTCTTCGTCAGGGGCGGATCTAGAAATAATTTATGTGGTGGGCAATACTTTATCGGGAGTGAAAGAATCAAATTGGCTCATTTTAAACTTAAGCTATACAATTGAAACTAACTATATCAAATAAACTACAAGAGATAGATGCGCAACATGTTAATTACGGGGTTTTGAAAAGTTCAAAACGTTGTATTTACATGTTTTTAAATAGTGCAAAATGTTCTGTTTACATGGTTGTCAAACGTGCAAAATGTTCTATTTACATGTTTTTGAAAATTGCAAAATGTTTAATTTACATGGTTGTCAAACGTGCACAATATTCTATTTACATGTTTTTAAAAGGTGCAAAATATTCTATTTACATGTTTTTGAAAATTGCAAACTGATCTACTTACATGTTTTTGAAAACTGCAAATTGTTCTATTTACATGTTTTTGAAAATTTCAAAATGTTTTATTTGCGCAAAATTTTCTATTTAAATGTTTTTGAAAATTGCAAAGCCTTTGGTTTAAAAACCGCTATGTTAGCCAATGTTAAAAAATTTATTTTGGAGTGGACAACTGTCCTGTTGTCCACTTCCTGGATCCGCGCCTGCATACTCTATAAGATAAAATGAAAGCCCTTGTCCTTCTCCTCAGCCCTCCATCTTGAAACGTATCTTCAAAACCCTTTGCACCCTCCTCATGCCCAATGCCCAATTCCAATTTTCAACGGACGGATGTTTCTCTAAGAAAAGATGGACAAAATGACAAAATGGAGATAGAATTGGTTTGACTTTATTGGTTTGAAGGGTTTAGAGGGAAAACAATGGAGGGACAAAGGGAAACAAAGTTATTAGACAGTCCGCGTATTCTTCTACGTGAGTCAGAGGGAAGGAGTGAGTTTAGTTTAGAGAAAGTCAGATAAAGTCAAGTGGAAGCAAGAGAAATGTACTCCGAGCGCTCAACGTATTTATTACATTCCCTCCTCCATCTTTATAACACTCGAGATGGACTTGGACTTATTACTCCGGACTTAATACTCCAATTTCTTGTCCACGTCTCTTCAACGACGACGACGACGACGGCGGCGAGTTCAGAATCGTTTGATTTACCAAGTGAAAGTCCAGAGTGCGTACAGTTCCCATAGTCAAAGATTCCAGGAATCCTGGAAGAGTCTTCCCGTCGTCTCCCTGTAATATGCAGTGTAGCCTAATTCAACCTGACAAATTCTACATCATTTCCTTTGAGGAGTCTTTCCAAATTCCCAACCAACTTGGAACCTGAACCCAGAAACCTCATTGAGGCATCTCGTCATAGCTTGTTGAGACAGATTAAATTCCTCCAATGATTCGTCGTCAGCTCACGATCAGAGGAGTTGTACACGCTGTTTATTGTAGCTGGTCTCGTACTGATATATAGCTATATCCTCTGGTATAATAATCACGGTGCGGTGGAGGAGTCCAGTTAGTGACTTCATTTCATGATTGCATATACATAAGTCTGTCTGATCTGATTAAATGATTAAGCCGACAATTATGGTTTTCGCGGTTTGAGGACCAGGGGAAGCTATGAAAGTAACGATGATGACCACAGACCAAAGAATTGAGGCCCCCAAATGCATTCCCCTCCTACTACCAGTCATATTAATATGTACTTTAATTTCGCCTGTTGTAACTTTTCGTAAAAATGGAGGCTTAAATTGTAAAATGCCATTTTTTATATCTATGTATACCCAATTATAAATCTGTCAGCATAATTCTGCAGGAATATTTATGCATAAGTCGTCTCAAATCCTTATGTCCAAATTTCGGACATATTTATGGCGTGTAATTTATGCAGAAAAGTTTATGCATGAAACATTATCGGCAAAACATGATTAATTCATAAACTAGGTAACATGGTAATAATTAATAAATCCTAACTTGTTTGAGTGACCCAGGTCATAGGTCAAGCTTAATTTAGGTCGCAAATTGCCCAATAATTTTATGTCTGGATAGTACCATTTTTCATAAAAGATTATACATAATACTTTATTTTCAGATTATGCATACACATTATGCACAAATTACCCGGTAGGAATTTACATCTGCCAACATGGCTGTCTTGCCTTATTATTTCTTTTAACATGTCGAACCACATAGAATGCAGTGGCTTTATTTTTATTGGCAAATCAAAGAGCTGCAACTCTCACAATTAGAAACACAGATGCAGCGTGGAAAGTTGGAAACTGTGCTCATTTGGGATTGTGAATGTCATTCATTTCATAATATACCTTTATGATCTGTTG
>JAQFZE010004465.1:0-11239 GCA_034695245.1 Dicyrtomina saundersi | reverse complement strand
GTCCGGGTTTGGGTTCGGGTCCGACTATGTGTGATTGTGGGTCCGGACCCATCGGGTTCGGGTGCATACGTGCAGTGAACCCGGACCCGAGCCCATCGGACCCGGGTCTGTTGGGTCCGGTAGAAGTACATGTAGTTGAATATAAACAGCGTGTTGCGTGGAATTACATGACGGCGTGTGGCTCTGTGCAATCTAATACGCCTTTCTGAGGTAACTGGGATTGCTGCCGTATGGAAGACCTGCATGAGCGTAGAAAACAAAACTTAAACCATGAAGTTACTTCGTCGAACCGGACGTATATTCGTTTTAACTGTGTACCAAAATTCTCGCTTGACACTCAAAATAATAAAAAAACAATAGAAATGCATGTTTCGTGTTTCCTTTAGTCATGATGCAATGTATCGTATGCTTAATTTTTCAGTTTAAGTAAACACAATAGTGGAGAGTGGTGTCCGTAAGCCACGCAAAGATATGCGTTTTACATCGAAGAAAAAAAAGCTGGACATAAACAAAACAAAAACTGCGCTTTTCATTTAACCTGCTTTTATTGCTAACAAGCAAATGCGTCTAAAAATACCTCTAAAAAGATATACCTATTATAAAATCGCACCGGGTCCGGGTCCGGGTGCAGTGGGTTCGGGTTCGGGTTCGTGTTCAGGAACGGGTTCAATTTCGGGTTCGGGTGCGGGTCCGGACCCGGGTTCAAGAAATGATGTGCATAGTGGGTGCGGGTGCGCAAAAAATTGAACCCGGGTCCACGGGTTCGGGTCCGGGTCTGGGTTCAAATTTGATTAAACCCGTGATTCGGGTCCGGGTTCGGGTGCGGGTCCACGATTTTCGGACCCAATCGGAGCTCTAGAGAGACACAATAATTCTCTATACGCGCCATGTCAACAAGTACAAGAGTCCAGATAAAATAATTCTAGTTAAGCAGGAATTGAAATTCCTATTTTATACTCACCTATATAGGTAGGTGCATATATTATAGGTATTTAGACAAGGATATATTTATTTGTCATAATACACAATTTCCATTATTTAAAAATTCAAATCTCTGACTCTTTGTCGTTGTCGTTCCAGTGTTGGTGCTATAGTCTCTCCATCCATTTCTGACTCTGACTCAACTAAAGGGTCAGCCTATGTGAAAGACATAATTTGAGTGTTTGAGTTGAAAGTTGGGTAATTGTAAAATGTGAGTGTAATAATGTAAAAATAAAAATAGATAAAATTACACTTTACAGATATCTCACTCATAATTTATTTTTTGAATCCTACTATAAGGTCCTACCTTACGATATTTTAGTTTGTCTGTCCCTCTTGTAGTCTATGTGTACCGCTCTTGAGCAAGCCACCTATGGACTCCTTCATGATGAGGATGATGAGCATGATGATGATGATGATGATGTCATAAAAGAGGGAGAGAGGAAATTTAATGACAAAGCTGAAGCTGAGGGAAGTTCCATAAGACTTTTGAGTGTAAACGGACGGCGGTGAGGTACTTATGCATAATATGCAGTTTTTGAAGTGGAAGTTGAAATCATTGAATATCTGTATACTTGTATAGTTGTTGTGTTGATGGTTGTTGAGCAACTCTTTGGAATTAGATTTTAAAAGTTTGTCCACAATTTTATGATCCTGTCCCTGTCATGTCCCTTTGTATGTGGCCGTAGCCGTTGCCGTGGATTCTGTAGAGCTGGTCTGGTTCTGGTTCTGGTTTACTCGTTCTGGCTCTGGTCCGGTATCACTAAAGACTACCTATGTGCTCAAACCATATACCTATATTATATTCTATATTATGTTTAGGTCCTACGTTGGGACGTATTTGGAGGTAGGTAGGAACTGATAGTTGCGCTTTAAAGTCTTAATTATTTCAATTGCAATCCATCAACCCCATATGGTGTCAACTAGATTTTAATTGTCTACCGAACAACTCCTGCACCTCTCTGTATGTAAATACGTGCCTATAGACCATAGCACTAGTCAACCCAAAATCTTACTATGCGCCTGTGTACTAATTTTAGTTGATTGAGGTGCAAAATAAACTATCTACATTTTTT
Source organism: Dicyrtomina saundersi (assembly GCA_034695245.1). NCBI lineage: Eukaryota > Metazoa > Arthropoda > Collembola > Symphypleona > Dicyrtomidae > Dicyrtomina > Dicyrtomina saundersi. The sequence goes on along the minus strand of JAQFZE010004465.1, from coordinate 9,182 downwards.
AACAAAGTTTACACATAGGTACCTTAGTTGTTAAGTTCGCACGTTCGATTTTAATAGTTTTGCAAAGTGTACGCAGAAACCAATGCAAAAGCTAATGTGTTTTTACAGTTCAAAAAGTTCTATTTAATGTTTTTGTGAAATGTTTTACCGTAATCAGTACTATGACTTTCAACTTTTGAAAGCTTGAACTCTTTTCCAAAGCTGAATTGATTAGTTCTACTATATATAGATAGGTGTATGGTAATTGTTTAATATTGGCAATAAATAGCAGTTTGTATATTTGTAATATGGCTTTAATCAATTAAGTGTGAAATTCCGTTTGTTTTTTAACATTGAAATGTGTTGTGATTTTTAGACATTACAATTGACTATTGACTTATAGATGTACTACCATTGTTTATTGCGTGTATATTATTTTATTAGGGACCATCATATCAGCATTGATTTGCCCTTTGCCCATGAAGTTTTTTCAAAGGCTGACGCTTCTGCTTGAGTATATTGCTGTATACACAGCACGAATATTTGTAAGATTTCTGGTTAAATAGATAATAATACCTACAGTATATTATACTGTGTACTTCACTGACTTCACAAGACCATAATTTTTGAAAAAACAAATGTACTAAAAATTAATCAGAGAGGATATTATTCAAGTCATTCACACAAATTAATGTGTTATTAGGGGCTCTGTAGGAATAAAAAAATGAAATAAAAGACAAACTCATTTAATGTGTCCCATTATATTTCCTATATACTGCCATGCATTATTGTACATCAAATTATTTACACAGTCAATATAGTAATACGTTACTCTGTAATATGTTGTAAACAGGAACAATGTTAAAATTTAAAAGTTTTCTTATTCGTTTACAAGTCCGCAGTGTATAAAACATTCTGTACTATTTGTCATAAAGCTATTAAATGAGAGGCGATAAAATTTAATATTGGTACTTACTCTCAAGTACGACGAGTTGGGATGGTCCCGTCCCTACTACATTCTTTTTAATGTGAATCATTTTCTACAACTAATTCGTTAAATTAATCAGAAAGATTTTTATGACATATATGCTTGTTGTAACTTATTGTGTGGGCTTTTCATAAAGCAAAAATTAAAGCTTTAGTGAATTTGTTTAGTTATGTTTCGATTTAAGCTATTTTTAGTCAAATATATTAGCTTTAGAATTTAAACTTTCAGCTATGAATTAATGACAAATATAATGGCAATACTGAAGAATGTAAGCATTTTTCAGATTTATTAAAACTTAGTTAGTTTTATTTAAAACTGAAACATTTTCATTGCTATGTAGTACCTAAGGTATGGATCTAAAAGACATTTTGATAAACGAAACTACAGCTGTCAAAGAAAAACAATGCAAGAGCAGTTTAACAATAACAACAATTGACATGGTCAGGCAAAAAAACAGCTGAAAAAAAACGACATCTACGATTACAACTGCAACTTAGGGGCTTGGACTTCAATTACAATACGATGACTAAATCAACAATAGAAAACGGCTTTCTTCAGATTTGAGACTTGAGCGACCAGTGTTCACAGTACATAATAATATAGAGGGGACAAAAACACGACGACGACGACGTTAGTAGAAGACGAAGAAGAAGAAGGAATGACAAAAAGTTACCTACACCAGCTAATATTTTATACGTAATTGAGTTAATTCCCTTCTAATCATACGATGTAATCTCATCGAAAGTATAAGCTCATTAACGTTTTGTATGTAGTATATCTCAAGTTTTCGATTAAATTTTATAAATCTCTATCTACGACTAGTACACATATTTATTGTCCACTTGCTCAAAATTCGACCCATGACCATTCACTTAGTGTCCACTCCGCATCTCATAGGGGACACTTGTTAGTCTACTATCACGTGGTAAAATTAAAAATCCAAACTAATTACATATACCTTGGTAAGTAACTAATTGAGCGTCTAGCGCCAGTGCCAATGATAATTTTTAAACTCTTTGATGAATGAAAAGTTTTTTTGTATGGGATGACATTGCATTGGTTGAAAACACCAAAACCAATATTTAAAACTAACAAAAAGGGGGGGGGGACCACGTCCTTTGTTTAAAAGAGTATGTAAAGTCCTATAAGAAAAATTCAACTTTTTGAGGCATAAAAGAAATATGACATACTTTATTCCCGACATTATATTATATTATGTAATTGTATGTAGGTGCAGATGCAAGAAGCCGCTTAACCAAGAGTAGCAAATGTCTCTCACTCGCCATCATATCGCATCGTCAGTTTCATTCCGTCTATATTAAAACCGGAACATAATTATTCACCTATATCCAACGGCAAGTGTATGTAGTACTGGAAATACATTGTTTCAATCCCTTTTTATTATTTTTCATGTTTTACTTTATCCACATAATAACTACAGTATAACCAATTAACCACACACAACATAGACAGTGCTTATGTAGTAGCCAAAAAAAGGTTACAGTAACTGCTTTTAATATGCGAGTAGTATGCTACATACATGATGTCATGATGCAAGTAGGTAATATCGTAATCGTAATTGTACATACTGCATAGTCAAGAGTCTTATTATTCAATGCTGTGTACAAAGTGTTCCACTTCATCCCCTCTATTCACCTGACTCCGTCCCCATCTGTCATCAGCTCCCTGTGAATGACATAATATGTACAAGAAAAAAGTTGAACTTGGATTTATTTATGAAGTTGTCGTCGCGGCGAGTCAAAATTAATTTTTTCCTCCATCTTTCACAACTGCAACAACTTCTACTATAGCTCCCAAGAAGACAAAAAAAATAATATCTCTCTGTTCGTGTTCAGTCCTCATGCTGCACATAAATGTTTTTCTTGATTCCCCATTTTTATTTTTATTTTTCTATGTAATCTACGTCTATCTTTCTACTTTCTGCCCTATGCTTCATTTGAACATTCCGATCCCGATTATACAAAATCTATTTACAATGCAGAGTGACTTGAATTTAATTATATTCATATTATTGTGTACTATACACATGCAGTACTATACTATGTACTGTACAGATATGAATCACCGCATGATAGTGAACAGGAGGATGAGATACGAGTCACAAAAATACAGAAGGAAGGGAAAGGAAAGGAAAGGGAGGAGGAGGAGGAGGAGGAGGAGAGACAACATTATTTAAAATACTAAATTGTGTGCATTATTAAAAAATATGGAGTCTCGTAATACTATTTCATATATTCTAACGCTTATTATTTAGCCTGCAGCAGCCAATGTGTGCATTTATTTGTATTCGTTACATTCGGTGGGAGAGAAAAATCCAATCGCTGACATTGGAAATTAGAAATCGGTAATACCAAAAACACAAAATGCTCCATCCTTCGACATCACATCAACTCAAAACAACTTGCAAGAAGAGTCAATCGCAACCTGTATTTGTATAGGCACCGACGCACCCGTGTGAACTTGAGGCAATTAAAGAATATTGATTACTTGAATAAAGGTGAAAAGTACTTGTACTCATCTGTATCCGTGTGTATTTTTGCATTATTATATTTCTAGCATAATTTTATTTTCATGTCTCAACAGCAACTATAAATGACAAACCTGGTTATTAAAGTACCTACCTGAGCTGATTGTATGTTTAATCATGACGCAAACATAGTTGCCATGTGGACTTCTATTATTGACAGCCTTTTCATTTAGTAACATTTTATGGTCTATATTTTACAATCTGTTTAAGAGACGATTTGGAATTAGCATAGCAATAGAGATACTTAAATAAATACATTTATTAGTACCAGTGTTATTGTATTGTATTATTGCACAAGGCAATGTGATACATTAAAGAGGCATCTCATTTGTTTATGAGATGAACTTAAAGCTGTACTAAAAGTAATACTGGGATCCATAGACATAAAACTATAACACATATTGAATAACATCTGTCACGCATTCTGAAAATTTTACTGGAATAACGTTTTCTATCAGTTTCAGTTTTACATAAATTAAAATGAAATTACTAAATATTTTACCTATGATCTGCCTTGTATAAAATGCATACGCCTAATAGGTAGCAAAATTAATTTGTCACATCTGTTTTATTCAATACGTTGCAAATTAATGTATCAATCTGTCCTGTCCAATTTGTCCTGTTCAGTTGAGGGTTTACTGGACATAAAGGAGTTTTTGTTGGCCCTACCAAGTAAGGGGTTTGAAATAATAAATTATAGCAGCTATTGAAATATCTACAAGGAAAAACAAAATAATTTCTAGAAAACTAGATGTGTTCCAATGACACATTTTAAATTTTTTATAGCATATTTTAATACCTACAATCTACAATTTGAAATTATAATGAAGGACAAAAACAAATCGTTTTTAAAATTCCGTTTATCTGTAAATTTCTTAAATCCTTTTAATCTATAAAGTCTCTGTGTATTCCAAGTCTATGATTCCTTTTCAATTAATTTTCTCATGTATTAAAATAAAAAATCATATAGAATTAAAAATTTCTGATAAATATAAAGTTGGTATTTGGTAAGGCTTTAAAATTGATTATTGAGAGAAATTTACTGATAATAATACACTGACATGCATTCATGTTCTCCCTGGTGGACACGTTAAAATGAATCCATTTTTTGTTTGTACATTAGATACTTAAGTTTGTTACATAATATCATTATATGCATTATTGGTTGTAAAATTTAAGGGACATTTAATTTTGTTTCATTTTATTTTATTTGCTGGTGCTGGGATCGTAGATATGGCTGTGGTAAATTTTGTGACTTCCGCGAATTGAAATGTCTTGTGATTGAATTAAGCATAACAATTCCCTATTCTTCATACAAATTAAAAACAATTCTTGGAATAAAAATATAAGAACCATTCGAATTTATGTATGTGTAACTTAAAACATGAGGAATTAAATTGTTAGTGTATTTTAGTACGTTTGTTTATTTTTGTGCTCATTATGCTTTACACAATCTATCTACTGACTATAACAATTATTGCATGATATGATGACATGCAATTCCCATATTCCCATTTCATTCGGTATACATCTGATACTGTGCTACTTGAAGGCATTCAATTTCCTTGGTCCATATAGTTTAACAATTATTTCCGGCTCGCTTAGTGCTTCCGGTGATCCCATTTATCTCTAAAAAACTTACGAAGGCGCAAAATTAACAATCATTCAAGAAATATATTTGCAGGAACAAACAACTGGAAATTGATAAAGAAGGTAATTTTTGTATTTACTTATTGAAATTGTTAATTGAGTAGCTGTACAAACACAATACATTTATCTCTTACCACAGCCCAAATTCTGTAGTTTAATCATATATAATTTCTGCTATACAGCGTTTAATATTGTAAATTAATTGCAAAGAAATTAACTCCTCGGATTTACATGTTTGAACGTCAATAGATAACCACGAATTCACAATAATACATATAAACGAAGAAAATGAATGTACGGTTTTGTCTTCTGGTTTTCGCCTTCCTGGCTTTGGTGAGAATCGGGAGGGCTGCTCAAGGTGAACCCGAAGTCGGGTGGGGTCAACCTTGTAAAACGAATAAACAGTGTAAGTGGCCGAACGATCCATTCGAAGGTTGCTGTTCAGAGGGTGTATGTGAAGAATGTTTTGTATGTCACACGAGCAAGAACTGTGGTGGGTCAGATGATGAATAATAATCATTGATGATTATTGAGACCAGAAGCTTGAACTACTTCAATAATTTGTAAGCTACGTCCTTATTTTGACGTTACTTCTTATATTTGAATAAATCTTTTCAATTCCATCTTAAAAGCTATACCGAACCGAGCGTGGATTTTTAATTCTGTGCCTTTAATTTTGCATGCGCATTTTATCTTAATTCGGCACCCTTCACCTATAGCATAATAAGAAGCTAAATGGCTAGATTTAAAAATTGTATGAAGTCTTGATGAAAATACCAAAGGCAATCCTGCTATGTAACTGTTTAACAATCGTATATCGGCCGGGGCATGTTATTAGCCAGCTAAATACAGAGACAGTACATTCATAGCATGTGTACTGTATAGTATGTTAGGTACATTATTGTGGGATTTGGATCTTACGAGAAATTTACACTAGGTACCTTATAGCATTTTTCAGTGGAAATTTTTAATGTTCTAATGAGAATAACTCACAGAGAATTTTAAATGTTCTCTAATGCTTTAAATTTTGAACCTTTTAAAAATAAGTGGACACACTATACTGTTTTGGATACCTAAGAAATGATGTTTTATAGGTGTAGATAGTATGTTTTGCACTGTTTCCTAATTGAAATTGGACTGGATACATATTTCCACCATGTACAATATGAGCGTTCTGGACGCGGACAAATTTTTACATCGGGTTTGTAAATCGGGATAATAAATTATAAAAAAGCTTAAGTACTTAATTAGGCAAGATTGAACAGTCATCAGCAACTTTTAAAGTTGTCACAGATTTCTTCCTTGGTTTTGAAGAACCTTTATCTCGTCAATTGATTTGTTAGTTACTTCAGATTGTATAATATACGTTTTAATTACTTATCACTGAATATTGAGGTCTTTTCCGTAATTATTTATTCATTTATGTAATTTCAAAAGTAAAACAAAAATACCTGTGGAGGGGTGCGGGGAATGTATGGAAAATTAACATTGAAGGGCACCACAGCGACTAGCCACTATTATAGGTAGGTAGGTGGGAGCGTGGCCGGTAGGGGTCAGGATACAATACAAAAAAGAGCCAAGTTTTCACAGTATAAAAGCCGGTAGGTACATTTTTTTAAAGATTGCAACAGAATTTTATTGAAGGTTTCAATGGCACTTTTTTTTTTTTAACTTTTAGTGCCCTTGTCGTTTTTAGTCATTTTAATTATTGTCTGCAACGTCCTCGTGTTTCATCCCTTTTTTGTCACACAAAATCTTCCAAGATTTAAAATCAAAATTTTCAAATGTATAACTTTTGTACAGGGCATGGAGTGTAAGTGTAAGTATGAAAGAGCTGGGAAATTTGAGGATTGTTTTGTGATCCAGTCATCCAGTCTTTATCAAAAGGGAACAAGTTCATACTATCAAAGTAAATGGCGACTAATAAGGCAATGTCATCTCAAGCTGTAGGGCCTGCCTATAGAAGAGCATTGAGGAACCCCAAGAAACTGACACGACACAATGTACGATGACAGGAGTGCTTTAGAATTGAGACCATTAACGGTCAGATCAGATAGTCCAAAATTGATAGCAAACTCGTCACTGATATCCGGGGAATTTCTACCATCATTTTCCGTGTAGTCTGCGTATAAGAATGGAGTGTCCCTCTCTAGAGTGTCTCTAGTCGTACATTTTGGAACCTTGAAGATGGGATTCCAAGAAATTGAAAATGACGCGATGCGATGGAAGATGCTACATGGACCTCTGCTCTGCTCTGACCGGTCCTCCGTACTAAATTCAAATCTACATAGTAGAGATAAAAGCTATATGTAAGGAAGCTATACAACACTGTAGTCCACCATGCTACATATATAATAACTACAGACACACATATGTATATAGTGCATCGGTATCGATATCGATGTGTTTTGTGTTGTGTGTGTAATTTGTGTCTGTCTGGCAGGAGGTGTAAAATACTGTGTAGAGTCCATACCTCAGCTTCGTATTTGGTGGTGGCTCTGATTTCTGATATGGATACAAAAGGCAATTAGTGTCTAGCACGTCTACTATGTATCTATCTATCTGAACGACTACATTACAGTGCAGATAGCTTCTTAGTCAGGATTAAAATTCTGGTCTCAATTTGTTTAATTTAATTGGCATTTGTCAGCCTAGTTCTCATAATAATGATAATCGAATTGAAATTTGTTAAATTATTGCTATAGGAGATGAGAGGGACGCAGAGCCGCAGGATTGATACGGATTATATTGTCCATAAGCAAGCATCTATTAGTCGAGTAGATTACGTCTTCTTACTACTGCCGTGTATAATACAGAGCAATACGCGTTGCCTATACGAAATCGCATGCATACATTTTAAAGTTGGCAAATTGGCACGTTTAAAACACGTAATATGTATTCATTATACAAGATTATTAGGTATTTAATTAATTGAATAATATGTAACCAAACTTCCCTGTACGCATATGTGTGACCATATTTAACTATGGCTGCAAGGCTATTGGCAGTAAGGGGGGGGAGAATCAGCAGTTCATTATCGATAAGGCTATTGGCAATAGATGGTTTTGAATAAATTGGCAGTAGGCACAGAGTGGTACGTATTGGCAGTTGCATTTTTACCCCAAAAAGTTTTAATACTGAAAGTGCTGGACTTACAAAATTGATAAGATTTAAAATAAGAATAAAAATATGTACAGGCTGAGTGCAAATCGAATGATTTGAAATCTCCATAAATTGATAAAATCTTCCTCTTAAAACCCTATGATATGTACAATTTTTTTGTAGTTAGTTTCTTTTATTCATATACTATAATGTATTAGTCTTGGCAAAAATTTAAAATTTCTCAGTGGTAAATTAACCTTCACATAAAATTGTTGAATTTCTTTGTGGTAGGTGGTATATAGAGGACCCAGTTGAATTACGATGAAAGTCGAACGACGTCGGGTCGGACAGACTCGCTCAGTCAGTTATTTCACCCATAACCCATAATGCTCATAGGAGCGTTATATTAAATTGTGGCGGTCATCATCATCATTTTTGAAATGCGTGCGATTCAGACTCAAATTACATATAGTATCTACTCACACGTGAACCGAACCAAACCAAAACCAAACCAAACCAGAAACCCATGTCAAACATTCCCAGTTTAAAAAAGTAACTTAAAACCTTTTTGACAAAATATTCTTTTTTATTGCGTACTGTACAGGACATTTATTTTATAAATGTGCTGATAAAGTGTCTGCCCTGTATACTTGTGTTTGGCCTCTAGACTCAAGATTCAAGTCACAAAACTAATTATTATGATTTATTACTCTTGAATTGACAGGGAAAGACACGTCGCACTCACGCACCACCACCAACAACAACAATAACAGCAACAGCAACGATATAACACCACCAGCACCAGTACCATACTACCATAGACAAATCCACATAGACACACTGATATAACCTTACCTTCCTTTTCCTTCCATAATTCACTTGAGCAAATTTAATAAAAATGATTACGTGCAATTC
>JAQFZE010004464.1:0-11239 GCA_034695245.1 Dicyrtomina saundersi | reverse complement strand
CTTCCTTCCCTCTCATTAGTCTTACGTCATGTGTGAGTTGACCTTATGGTGGAATCCTTGAATGTATTGATGTATGGTTTTAAGTTGATGGGAAACGGTTTTATAATTACAACACCAATACAGGTACCATACCTAATTACAGTAATAATTCAACAATAATTTTTAAACTAGTCCATTAATTGTATTTTTGGAAATGAGTTCATATATTATTTGATTGCGAAATACGGTTTTTGATGTGTGAGCATAGGTATAATGCTTGTAAAAATTACACAGAATTTAGGATATTGCGAATTTTTTTACAGAGTAAACATGTGTTAGTTTTAAAATATGTTTATTATAAAAGTAATTAATTTTTTATTTACATTATTTTCAAAAGTGTGATTAACACATAATTTTGTTTAACGATTTATATACATTCAAATTAATTGATTTGTAAGTCGTATACGTACATATAGTATTTAATAAAAAACTTAACTAAATAGAAGAATTTTTAGCACGTATCCTTTACGCATTATAGATTATAGAGTCATCAATGAGTGGGAGTGGATGCCTTTTAGATACAGTACGACACAGTCATGAATTTGAGGAACTAATATATCTGCTACATTAAAACTGCTGTTGAATTCAGGTTCATGGGAAAGCGGTAGATTAGCTTCGGTGCTACTATTGGTTATAGTAGTTGCATTAATATCAAGCTGTAATAATGCTGGTTTTGGCTCTTGTCCTGGTCCTGGTTGTCTTAGCAATGCCTTTGCTAATCTTGTTTCTTTCCGAAAACCAGTTCTGTTAATGCTGTTGCCGTTACCGTTTATTCCATTATGTTCTATGATAAACAAAGGATAAAGTATTTAAAAAATCCAAAATAATAAATTCGTTTTGTTAACGTAAGATTTCTGTTAAAAATGTAGCCTATATATAAACGTAATTAGTAGCGCCGAACCAAACACAAATATTTTTAATGAATATGTTTTACAATGCTTGTGACAACAGGAATTAGTAAAATTTAACCGGATTGTAACGGATAATATTATTAAAAATAATTCTTACTTAAAACTATATAGGAATGTACGCTGTAGTCAACACTTCGATTTTGATTTACGTTTATGTTCTGCGTCTGCCAGTCCAATGTTGTATAGTTGTAGTTATAGGCTTTATAGGGCGCTGATTAGAAACACACAAAAAATAAAAAATGCAATCATTTAATTTATGTGGGACAACATTTTTTCAAAACTACCGAAATTCTTAAAATAATAATAAAAAATACGAATATGGAATTAATTGACAATTAAAAATAAAAACAAGTTCCAAGTACGTAAATGTATATATTACAAAAATACAAAATAAAAGCAAGCAAAACCTTACGTGGAGAATCTTGAGTTATATTTTCTATTCTCGTGCTTTCTTGATGCCTAAACAAATTAAAAGGTTGGACAATCAAAACTAACCCTGCTAAGCTTAGAAACACTACTGCATTTCCTGCCTTGACTCCCATTGCAATATATTTAACTGTCAGTTCAGTTTCTACAAAACAGACTTTACGAACAAAATTGAATTTGGTTTTAATTTTGGACAAGAAAATATTTAAAATTATCTCAAAGCTCTGGAAATAATCTGTGTGATATTTGATATAAGCAAAATGGTCAAAACAATAATCCCTAGTTTTGGCTTTTATACAATTTTTAAATAAATACGGACATTATAAAAAATAGGCAGTACAAACACCAACACAAACCGATTTTTTTCAGTCTTTGCAGTAGGTTTGTGAATTAGCTGATTTGAAACTGTCTAGACTGTGAAAGTAAAAATGAGTATCTGGTATTTAAAAAAAACGACAATTTTTGCGTTCTTCCAACTTCTTGGTTTATAAAACGTTCGTGGCGAAATCCTCAGCCATATAATTAATTACAAAATACTAAAGCTATGTATATTGCTATTCTACTCCATCATCCATGTCTACCTGCATTTTTAAATGCAACCTCTTATCTAACCTAACATACCGATAATTGTATGTATGTACATAAATTCTACTACCACTGAACTGGTGCATAACTGTCTACGGGTAAAATTCAACCACCGCTGGATAAAGTTGATAATACATATAAACAAAGTATAGGGAAATATTTGATAAGGAATAAGGATTGCCCTATCTATCTATATTTGTGCTGCACTCGCTGACCATTGCCGTCGCCTAATATCACTAATATGGCACAGTGTGATAAAATGTCAATACTAAAAAAACCTGTTAACAGTTCTCGTATTTCTCTATATCACTGAGTCAATACTGCAAAATCCAGGACCATGGAACTCAGCAAAATAATGCAAAGGGCAGACGTGAATAAAAAATATTTGTCTTGTAACTTTGTCTGGAGTCTGCATCCGCAACAAGTTTGTACACATGAGCAATGTTTGTTATTATTGCAAAAATATTCAATCATAATTTTGCCTAGCGATAATGCTGTTTTTTTTTAATTCACTCAGGTATTTGTTTTTAGTTCTGCGCTGAATAAGCCTTTAAAATTACAAATTAAGAAAGATTTTCAAAATTTGCCAAAATCATGGGAAGAAATTCTGTCCGAAATTAAACCAATGCACAATGCAAACTCAGTAAATAGCAGAAAAAATATTACATCGAATTATTTCAATTTCAATAATTTACACTGAAAAACAACGAACACCAGGATACCACCACGTCTGGGTCTACCTGCATTTCTAAATGCAACCTTTTATCTAACCTAACACACTAATAATTGTTAGTATGCACATAAAAGCTGATAACAATGAACTGTTTTTATTTTTATCTACACTTCAAATTCGACAGCCGCTGCATAAAGTTGATAATGCGTATTAACAAAGTATAGGAAACTATTTGATAAGAATTATCCTATCTATTATTGTGTTGCACTCGCTGACCGTCACATTTTGTGACCCAGTGTGAGAAAATCTCAATACACAAATGGATATTGGCATTTCCCATATACATATAGACATATATCACTGTGTCAATGCCAAATCTAGAACAATACAACTGGGGAAAAATAATGCAAAGTACAGACGTCAATAATAAATATTTATTTTAACCATGTCTGAGCAGGGCCGGAAGAAGTAAATGCTTTTAGGTAATTTATTGTTTCCATACAAAAATAAAAAAATTGATTTTATTGAAGGTTTTCTTTAGTAAAGCAAAATTTTGTAATAATATGTTTTCTTAAAAGTTTAAAATATTCTTTTAACTTGTTTCAGAAAAGTACAAATGTTCTTTTTACAGGTTTTTGAAAAATCCTAAATGTTTTATTCACATATTTTGAAAAAAGTGTTAAATATTTTATTTCCATATGCTTCTGAAATGTACAAAAAAATTTATTTTGCATTTTTTCAAAAAGTATAAATATTTGTATTTGTTAAAAAATTTTTATAACCGCAAAATGTTCCATTTACATGTTTTTTGAAAATTCAAGCAGCGGGGGCTGACTGCGCTGGCCGTATTATCCGGCCCTAAGTCTACATCCACTCCTACTGTACACACATTAACTATGTGCACAATTAGTAATTTCCATAATACCAACAATACTAATAATAATGATAATAGCAGCTAAAAATATTTGGTTGGCAATAATAATCTCAATCTCAATCCTGATTGTCCTTAGTTAAATCGTAAGAAACATCCAATTCATGAAATATTTACTTACACACAGGCGGCCCTGCATTCGCTGTCGTTGGGATTGCAGTATTGCAGATATGATTAATTGTAGTTGTTATCCTTGTATTTCATCCCTCGTCTGTAGCTTAAGAAGTTGGAATCCACTGTCCTAAATCAAGTCAGTTATTGATGAGCTAAAACTTAGCATCTAAAAGTGCAACACTAATTTATTCAATAGCTGCATTTCTGACTAACTTATTAGTTATTATTCAAAATTAACGAAGAATTACAAAAATGAGGATTCTACAAAATTTACTCCAAAAACATATTCAAAATCGTGTGATTATTTAGGCTTCAATGAAAATACTGCATGACCCTATAGTACAACGAAGTATGTAGTCGGAAGTATATTAAAAATATTACAGGTAACGCAGTTAATTATTACAATCGCGAAATTCTATAAATAAATTGTAAGGAAACTAATGAGGAAAGAATTATGTATTCTAATAACTAAAATTTGCTTAAAGGCAATATGTTGTCGTTATTTACTATGCCTTATGAAGTGCTGTATAATAATTATTTTTGACAGGTTGCCTCTCCTCTTACGATAAGATTGTAGCCAGGCCACAAACCATATTTCCAGGAAACCAGTTAACGATAAATACACTGATATTTCAATTCCCTAGCTTCGCACAGTCTTTTTAGTTTATGGATATTGCAGTAGCACCACACACACAATTTAGTAATTCGTAGTTATTTAGCAAAAATACACTTACAACGTTTTTCCGTGCGGCTAAATTAGACCCGTATAAATGGTAGTAAAAACAAAAAAATCATATGTATGTACCATACAACAATACTAGCAGCATGTTTATTAATTAAATATATTTTCTATTTTATTCCTGTTTTAAATTCCTAGGTCCAATAAGTAATTATAGAATTTAGGGAACAGCAGCACTTTGACCAGACGTCCTTATATTATAATTATTCATTGTGTTCCAAAAGTAGATTTAGGTAAACGGCTTATTTTTGCTTTCAACCTACTGTTCTGTAGTTATTTTAAAAATAAACTTGTCCTTGATATTTTTAACAGCTTACCGCATTGAAGAAAACCACAAAAACCTCAAACGTAATCAGGCGAAATACTTAAACTGTAACTGTAACTAATTAAATCCACGAATATTGTAAAGTTGAACAACCGCAATTTCCAGCGTCTCATGCCTTAACCACAGGGGCAGAACACACAGAACACATTACCTCCTCGATAAAATAAATTCAAGCATAAAACTGTCACTCCAGCAAGTAAATGTTCACTCCTAATATGACCCACTCCAAAACCGACTACTGCCACAAAAATCAGTTTTAAGAAAATTTGACGGAAAAATAATTTTTTATTGAATTTAAATTATTTTTCCTTTAAATTAGCATACGATTTTTTGCCTACATTTTTCAAGGAAAATTATTTGATCTAATTTCCTACTGTGTTACGTCTTAAGGAAACAAAATACCATTTTAGCAAAACTTTGCAAAGTTGCATTCCTTTTGTAATTTACCCACTATGTAATTAAAAAAGTTTTTTGTGATAAAGTAATAAATTGCTAATCACTGAGTGACTCTATTATAACTCTATTATTTTATTTCCCTAAAAAACTATTAAAAATGAAATTAATTAGCAACAAAACACTGCGTATTTATTACTTGACTGTTTTTGCTACTTGTTCCATTATTGGGTATATTATTTACACAACCAGTCGTATTAGTCTCACAACAAAAATTCCTATTTCATCACATGCCCAATTGTGCAAAGGGTACGATTCAAAAATCATTGGCAGGGACCACTACCGACTTGGCTTTGCTACACAACTAGTAGAGTCACACCTCCAAGCTTTACCAAAATCGTGGGAGGACCAACTGTCTCAAATCAAGCCAACAGATAATAAAAACTGGCAGGAAAATGGTGGCAAAAATAAAGCTTTGAATTTAAAATTTAAGTTACAAACATCGACGAAAGCCAATAAGGTGGACCAGTTCCAGTTAGCAAAAAGGAAAATCAAGCCAAAGAAAATATTTATGTACAGTCGGCCATCCTGGCTACGTGTAAATCCAGGTGACAGTTTCGTAAATAATAATCTAGATTATAAATGCGAGTACATTGATTGGGAACTAATTACAGGTGGTGATGGTGGTATTAGTCAAATGGAAAATATTTCACGAAACGCAGATGCAATTCTAGTACATTCAGCCAACATTTTAAATGCAACAATATTAGATTCTATTTATTTACACAGTAGTGAAAAAGGTAACGAGAAAATGAGAGCGCCAAAACTAATTTACTTCACACTCGAGTCCCCATCCTACACAAAGGAAAGTTTTGTAATGAATATACGAAACAAAAATAGGGCCAGAGATCTCTTAGCCTCGTACTGGAGAGGCTCAGATATTTACACACCGTTTTCTAGATGGCAAACTCTCAATAACCTAACCACCAATGACATTCCAGGTAACATTTTTACAATCAACTAATTTAATTATTTTTTTTTTACAAATGTGAAAACTGAATGCAGTAAAGTTCCTTGAAACATTTTTTTTCAACAGTTTAAAGTCTTTGTTTTGGTAGTGTTTGAAAAATCGAATTTTTTTCTAAAGTCTGTGTTCAATTACATTTTGCAGATAAAAACTATGCAGAAGAAAGGACCAAGATGGCAGCCATCGTTGTTTCAAATTGCCATCCAAGCAACAACCGCATGCAACTTGTGACGGAACTGCAAACATTCATTACAGTTGATATCTTTGGAAAATGTGGTACTTTTGACTGTCGTCAAAAAGACTGTTTTGATACTATACGAAAAAACTACAAATTTTATTTAGCTTTTGAAAATTCCAACTGCAGAGATTATATCACAGAAAAGTTTTACAAAAATGCGTATAGGTAAAAATGCAAAAATTGAATTTCTAAATATCAGTTATTTGATTTTGACACTTTACTATCTTCTAAATAAAAGTAACAAATAGTTAACTATTTTAATTTTTTAAAGTAATGACCTCCTGCCCATTGTACTTGGGGCCCATCCATCAGACTACAAGGCAGTCGCCCCTCCAAATTCTTACATCCACGTTGAAGATTTTGAATCTGTGGAAACTCTGGGTCGCTACCTTCTACAGCTTCACCACGACGACACTTTGTACAACAGTTACTTCAAATGGAAAGGGTCTGGTACTTTTAACAATGGAAACCGGGCGTTACGTGAAATCTGTGCTTATTTGCATACCCAAGATCTTAATGTTAAAGAAAATGAAAGCGCATTAAAAATTAGATTAGAAAGAGGGAACTCAGATACAAATAACAAAAGTAGAGAAACCATGATGCCGTATTTCAATACAAAAGACGAGTACAATTTTAATACATTTTATTGGAGCAACCAGGACGACAGATTGTGTTTGAAAAATAATGAATGGTATTGGAATAAGTGACATCTTCTTCAACCTATGATTGGTGCGTGTACTCCTAACAACAGGAAATAGTCACAAGTTGAATTTTTAACTGATAAGGTTGTGTATTTGTTATTTCGAAAATTTGATTGTTAAAAAAATGAATGGCTTAACTACAACTTGCAAATAAGCATTTTGATTTACTTTCCTATGATAAATACGCAGATTTTTTAATAAATATTAAGTAGTTGTCTAATTTTATGTAAACTCTGTGGCTTCATGTTAATTTTTTATAACAATTGCTTATTTCTGATCGTGCTATACGACAAAGCATTAAAACGATTGACATACATGCTAAAACCCAGTGAACAAATAATAACTAACAAGGGAATGCCGCCGCATGTACTCTCTTGATTTTAAAATAAAAAGCCATACTAAATTTGGCTGCACGTTGTTACTACAGATCCAAAGTAACTCGACTGTATTTTGCACTGTTCGCTTACAATCACGCGCCAAAGTTCAAATAAATTGATTTTTTGCAACTTTGCAACCCTGTAGCTCCTACAATTTTGGTCGGATTTTAAAAAATTTGTAGTTTGTAACATTACCTACAAAGTTAAATAAAATTGGGATAATTTGAGTGCCTCCAAAAAACTGGTTTTCAAAAAATGTCAGAAAAAAATAAAAAAATTTAAAAATTGTACAAGTTTTAATTTTTAGTTTAGGACAATGTCCTAAAAATCACAAAACTTCAAATTTTTTGAAAATCAGACAAACATTGTAGAAGCTACAGGGTTGCAAAGTTGCAAAAAATCAATGTTTTTCAACTTTGGAAAGGCACAAAATGCAGTCCAGTTACTCTGGATCTGTAGTAATCACGTGCAGCCAAATTTAGTATGTGTCTTGTTTTTAAAATCAAGAGAGTACATGCAACGCCATTCCCTTGTAAGTTCTATACAAAAAGTGTACATGTCCGATTATCATAGCAAATCACTTTTTATTTTTTTTTAAAATATTACGACATTTTTAAGATAACATTTTTATTTATATCACATATTAAACACATTGTATTAAATAAATTAATAATAAATATTTTAAAAAAATCACCAACCAAATACGCTGCTAAGTACAAACTTAAAAGTTTAATTTAACGGCTCTATAATTCCAACACTGTGCGACAGTGACATTTCTGCACATAGGATTGAAATTTATTTAGCTGCATGATGATTTTTTGTATGCTGTTTGAGGCTATAACTTGTAAAAGATTTGTAACTGCAATAGACGCATGCGTGCGGCTTCCACTTATCGTGTCTCATTAAATGTATTTTTAAATGTGAGTTTGAAAAGCATTGAAATTCACATTGGCTGCATTTGTACGGACGCTCGTTTGTATGTGTTCTCACATGTCCCTCAAGGGTTCCTTTTGCTGCAAACCTTTTGAAACAGAAAGGGCACTCGTAGGGTTTATCTCCAGTGTGAGTTCTCATATGAATGTTGAGCCCACTTTTGGCTCCAGCAGTGAATTTACAAAGTGTGCACTTGAATGGGTCATTGGCTCTCGTAAAATTTGAGTTTGATTGACATCGTAGCTCATGTTGATTTTTTGAACCCTTTTGGCCAAATTGTTTATTGCAAAATTGACACGTAAATGACTTTTCTCCTGTGTGTGCCAAAATGTGAGTACTCAGCGACCATTTCTTATAAAAAGTTTTGTCACATAGAGGACACTGAAACTTCTTTGTTTTATTATCATTATGACAGTTAAAAATATGCTTGGGAATGATTGCTTTATTAGCAGATTTAAAGTCACAATGGGGACAATTAAATGGCTTGAGTTGAATACTGATACTGTGTTTAGTCTTCTTATGCAATTTGAGTGGACCCGCTTCAGAACTCTGGTAAGGGCACAAGGAACACTGGAATGGTTTAATGTCTGCATGTGTGACTAAATGTTTCCTAAAATTCGGCTTAATACTTGACTGTTGGTTTAGTATTTTAATGTTTAACGAAGCAGTTTATTTACTGACACAAGATTTAGTATTGTATTGCGCTGCAGTTGAATTTTTTAAAGACAACTTATAAAAATCGTAATATTTCAATTCTGCTAGATACTCTCACTTATAATGTTTGTGTATAAGCTGTACGCTGTCTTAGCTAGGAAATAGGTAAAGTTGCTTTGGCAATTTAATTAAAGGAACGTTGATACTTCTCTGTCTGTGTCTTAAGTCAGAATACCAATTTCTGCCGCGAATTCATATCACCACTATAGTGAACTTCATTTGGGACTGTCCACAAGTTAATTTATCGACTAGAATGATACGTAAACTTGGATAATAATGAGATCCCACCATGCTGAAAATAGCCATTTACAAAACGGTTAAGTATAAGAACCAGAGACAATATGGTGCGATAAATAGATATATTATGATAACGTCACTTACGGACAATCCCGTGCAGAAAAAAGTGTAAAAATGAAGTGTACGCTATCACAGTAGATTTACATGTTCATTTTCATTTGAATGAAGCAGATGAACGATGAACTTAGGATTAGCTGACAACGCATAAAGATGAACTTAAACCACATGCTAACTAGATGCTACATTGTCTGCAAGTGGAGATGCTTACTTTTTTACAAGCCAAATCTCTAATGTTGAAATATTTGTATGCGTGAATTCAATAAATAGTTACATAACAAATTAATTCTGCATTTACTTACATTGCGCCAGCCAATGTCAAAGTCAACAAATACCAAACATCTGCCAACAAATAAAGCATCAACTTATTCATTTCCAGAACCGTATGTTATTTCATAAAAAACACTGTGTCTCACCAGCATCTGCGATATGTGAGTATCTTTTTATCCTTTCGAGTTAAAGTAACTATGATTGTACATACCGTCAGTGTCAGTGAAGAACCAAAATGATCCATATCCATTTGTAGCTAAAAACAATATCCAATATCTACAAAAATATTGAAACCTGTCTTAAAAACATTTAAATATAATATTTTGCACTCTTCCAAACTAAGTAAATAGAAAATTTTTGCACATTTAAAAAACATGTGAATATAGAACATATTAAAGTTTTTAAAAACATGTAAATACAACATTTTAAACTTTTTAAAAACTCTTAATTAACATTTTACGCATGTTTCTTATTTTGTCTAAATGGCATAGCTCATTTTAGTTTTAGCTTAAATTGGATATGGGTCATTTTGGTTCTTCACAAACATTATTCTTTATTCTGTAGTTAGCGGTTGCGCTAGCTTAATAAACTAGTATCCAATGCTTATTGATCTTGTGCATCTCCAAGAGAATGACTAACTGCAAAAAGAGATATCTCCGGTAGCAACACAAACACACAAATTACGTCATAGCTTTACGTGTAATTATGTATATAGTTGTCTACCTATTACGCTGTGTATGCACTGTCAAAGAATTACAAAGTTCAAATTCAGGCATCTTTAATACTATTTAACAGTCAAAAGTCTTCTTTTAAAATTTGGGAGTGCAAAATTCAGTACTATTTAAACCTAGATACTTGAGCAGTCATTGCGTTTTCGTTTTATTATATCAACTGACATTGCTATGTAATTCACTGTATTTTCATATTTATTTTCCTATTAATTTTGACAGTACAATAAAATAAAATAATTATTATAAAAAAAATAGCTTAAAATTAATATTATATAAATAACAAAAAGTTTGTAGCAATTTAAATCACGTATAAAAATTTAAATATTTTAAACAGGAGGCACTATACACTCTTGTTGGTTAAAAACTAAAGGTAAAATAGAGTAGGGATTTTTATTAAGTTAAATGTTATGTAATGCAATAATTTCCTATACATTTGCTTGCAGAAATATTAAATTATGTTTCTAGATCAAATAAAATAGTGTAGTTACAAAATTAAAGTAAATAAATAACAAAAAAATTGTTTAAAATAATTTGTCCAAAGTGGGATTTGAACCCACGCCCACAAGTTGGACTGCGACGTGAACGCAGTGCTTGATACCATTCTTCCATCTTGACTTTTCAAAAGAGATTTGAGTTAGTCTATCTAAAAGTATGGATCACATTACATTTATAATTTACTATGAATAAACAGCATCATTCAACATAATAAGCTTGATACAGTCAATTAATTGTTGCTACAACAAGGTTTTAATATTTTG
>JAQFZE010004463.1:0-11240 GCA_034695245.1 Dicyrtomina saundersi | reverse complement strand
GACCTCGTATCTCAAGTTATAGTGTAGTAGGTATAGGTATAGGTATAGGTATAGGTATAGAGAAGGGGAAAGTAAGGAAAAGGAGGTAAAAGTAGGAAAGACCAGGGACAATTTGCATCTTTTTATACGTGGATTTTTTAAAAATAAATCAAAGTAACCACAGTTAACAAGAGAAATGAGAACTGAATATACATTGTACATTGCGTATAAGTATCTATCATGAAATCCGTATTATTTGTCTTGTCTCTCAAACTTCCTTCAAAAGCAGAGTTACATCTCTCTCTATATCTCTCTACATCCTTCACTACATCTACCTACCTACCTACGGTACAGTACAGTGATATACATTACTACAAAGTCATTTTATTCTTATCTCCAAATGTTTATTCATATCATATTTTCAGAAATTCTTTTTATTCTATGGCATGGCATTTTACCCAAGGGATTTCTACCTCTGTATTTCAAAAGTCTCATATGTGTGTGTGTAGTAGGAGTCTCGTCCTTGTCTAATCATATCGTTTGTAAGACACATCCGTCTTGGGATCCTTGAAAACAATGAAAGGAAAGCAAAGAAGGAAAATGGAACAAATTCATCATTGCATCCTACAACAGCTTTTATGAAAAGTCCATATTAGTTAAAGTATATATATTCTCCTAAAGCTAAAGCCAGTCCCAAAAGTTAAATAGCAAATACACCCTCTAGAGTTGTAAAATAAGTGCATAAAATATTGTTTATGGTTATGGACACGGCCATCATGTATTTTCCTAGTAATGCTGGGAGGGAATGAGGATAGTTGTCTGTTGTACATTTCCAGCGAGGCATTCGTATCCACCGCTCTCCTCCATTACATTCCCTTACATACATTCATATTCGTCTCTCTCTCTCTCTCTCTCTCAGGCCGTTTCAAAAGATGGGAATTCATGGGACTGCGAGCTTGTTGATTTATGTAGTCTCCTCTCGGATTACAGTCCCAATGAATTAGGAATGGTAATCCATCAGTTTTAACGCATCTGCTTCCGAAGACAATTTGTAATTTTGCTGCTTTATGTCCAAGAAATCTCTTTTGATGTGGATGGACGACAGTGTATATACATTATGAAAGTGGAGGCCATGACCATAGCCATCAGCCTGGAGGCGACGTTGCTTAAGAGAGCTGAATTTCATACAGTATATGTATGTATGAAATGTCTCGTCCTTGTCATCATCAAATCCAGAAATCCAGACTGAGCATTTAGAGCTTTGTACCAACTATATTATAGGGACTATAGGATATTATGGATTGGAAGGGTGAAGAATGGGTTAAGTACGTGTACATGCTGAGTAAAGTTCAAAGTACAATAACATGGCAAAATGTAATTAAGAGCTTAAGAATTTTGAGCATTAAAGTGAATAGGCTAGATTTCCTTTTCTCTTGATCTGGAGCAAGGGAGAAGAGCGTTAACATGGAGGAATTTCCACAGAGTAGAATTTGACGAAGTGGTGAGGCTTAAAGTCGAGTAAAGTGACAGTCTAAATATATTTAATCCCAACATTATTTGTTTCAATAAGAATGACAAATTGTAAGTTCCTTGGGAGTGTGAAAAGCTCATCGTCATGTAAATTTAATTTGTTCTAACTTTGAAGTTGCTCTTTCTTAGTACAAAATGTGTTATTTAATGAAATACTCTCATAAAGGGAAATATAGGCTTGGATTTCCTTTGGTCTTGGCCTCGTCATTCAAAAATATACAGCTAGAGACTCTCTCCCCCCTCATAAACTTGTACTTTCACTGTCAGACTTCAATGATATTAGAGTCGTTAAACTGAATCTATGTTCCCCAAACAGTTCACACAGAGCCCTTCAACAAGTTTCAGTCTAAACTTTCCAGCTTCAAAACCTTGAGGAGTGCTATATATAGTACCATACAAGAATTTATTTGGTACATTTCTGTCATTCAAATTTGTGAATGGAACTTCTCTCCTATACAGGAATTTCATGTTTTGTCACGCAACATTTTAATGTAATTATTTAAGAAGCATGTACTTATCTCTCACTCTCTCTAGCTTTAAATATAATACACTCCCTCGCCTTCATACACTGTCAAGCGTCTCAAACCTGCTATACAGGATATGCTTGATATTTAAATATTTGTATAAACGCAATGCATTTTAGCATTATGTTTTGGCTGCTGCGTTATACAAGTTTGAATCACGTACTTTTACATTGGTTAAGGGAAGATGCCTAGATTTACTCCTTTACGCTAACGGTTACACTCTGGAGACGACATTTCTTGGTGTGTCTGTCTATGTGTCTCTTGTGAAGGTAAATGTGTCTACACACCTTGAGGTAGGTGATGTAATGAGTAGATAAAACTTAGGAGCTGTAATAATGGATGTGATGAAGTTTTCTGGGACAGATGGAATGTGGAATCTAGACGTGCCCTGCTTCTCTGTGGTGTACTTACCTGTAATTGACCCTGTGCGAGAAAGTAAACTGCACCTTAAATCCTTAATTTTCCCGTCGGGCTAATTAGTAGACCATAACAGAAAGTCTTACTGCTTAGTTTGCATCTAATTATTAAGTGGTCTTTATTCATTTCAATTCAAGGAGTGTGTTTAATTTTAATTATGTTTTGAATTTAATGGATGTAGTAAGTATAGACTAACTAGTGCAGCTCCATTATTTTCCACAATAGAATTAAGTGACTGCCAGAGCCAGAAGTTGGGTAATTGGAGCCAGGAGCAGGGACACACAGGGCCAACAGACTACTAAATGTAGGACCAATCAATGTGAAAACTGATTAGTTAGATGCTACTGTATACCATTATGCCACATCGTTCACACAGATTCATTACACTTTTCTCCCATTTTTTCCCTTTAGAATTAGTTTGAACTCTTTTATATACTTGGCACTATACCTAACCTTATTGGGAAATGCCTCTGTGGAAACCTCATAATATATATTTCCACAAAATGAAACATGAGATAAAACAGAGAAAGTTTGCGTTGCTCCCGCGTCAAGGGAAAGTAGAGAAAGTGGTAAAAGACAGAACATTGCAGCTGATGCACATTTAGTAGGCATGTCTCTCTAGCGTACAATGTTTTAGTATATGCTACGCGTATATACATGGGTAATATATAGGTGGGTAGTCTAACTCTAGTCCTGGTGTTCACGAGAAGAAGAAGAAGAATAGAAGAATTTTTTTTCAACTTCATTCGTAGGTTATTATAGAATGGCATCCGATGAAATGATGTGTGAAGGAGTCGTGTGTAGCTCCTCTGTATGGATTGTTCCCCATTACTATAGACTGTTTTGCCTCGTAATATTTGTTATATCTGTGTAGTCCAAATACGAGACGTCATAAAGTTTCCTCATTTCCGTTTTAGCTCCATACTTTTGTAGAGATCTGTTCCATGTCAGTGCGATGTAGCGTCAGTCCGTTATAAATGTTTGCCAGAGCAAGAGCCCGAGACAGGCTAAGACAGAAAGACACAGGGAGAGAGAGAACACCGATGGAAGCAGCCTGTGGCCCGTGAGTGTGAATAATACATACTTGCTCCCTATGTTTATCTGTAGTCCTCACACACATTGACATTCCTCTGTGTACCTGGAAAATTGGAAGGGAAATAGTCTAATCGTCTCAAGACGAGACATTACAGCTGCACTTACACTGTATGTATGTGCTGATCGTTGTAGCCGTGTATTGGAGTGTAGTCTAGCATGGCGCAGAATGGGGTGAAGCATAGGTATATAACTAGAGTAAAGTATAAGGTACAAAAAATGGAGAGAGTATATTGAGAGAGAGAGAGACGAGGAAGGTTGACTGAGAAGTTTATTTAAAGAAGAGTTGACGTGGGCATTTACGAGCAGGAGTCATCAAAGGGACGAGGATATATATTCATAGATTCAGTTGTATAGAGCAGTCGGAGGACACTTTTCGAATGTCAATGATCATTTTATTTGTGGCTCGGAGTCAGTGTTACACACATATACCCTCGACTGGCTCAGGGGGCTTATAAGCAAATGATACGGCGTCTTGTCTATCTTTATCCTCCCCACTACACGCTCAAGTCCTCATTGATTTCGACAATGGAGACAAAAACAATGGTGAGGTTGATCAATTGGAAGGAGGGGAAAAAATGAGCCATTTGTTACGGTTGACAACATTGTTTTCACAACCCAAATCCCAACTCTCATTTTGTCAGCTAAGTAGAATTCCAAACCCTCGAGGTTGTCTTAAATTGTATTACTTTTTTTGTTTCTCTTTCTTCGACTTCCACTCCGCGTCTTTCCCCGTCGTCGTCCCCGTCCTCCGATCATATAGCCTACGATCCAGACTCAGAGACTCTTTTCTTCTTCTTCTTCTTCTTCTCCACTGCAATAAAACCAAGAGAAGGAAAACGACCCGTCAACAAAAGACCAGTCCCCTTCCTTAATCATTATTTCCATCTTAATCCCCTTCACACACACACATACACACACAAGTATCTCCTTTTTTCCTCTCAGCTTTTACTTTTTTACATTTTACATTTGTTTCCTTTTGTTCGACATTGTGTATGTAGTAGGGAGAGTCGGGAGTCGGAGTCATGGTTGGACCTTTAGGCAGATTCATAAATAAACCTTGTTTTAGTTCAGACCAATCATCATGAACTTAAAGTAATGGGCGCCGCTGTAGGTTGTGTATCAGTATCCTCTTTCCAAAAGGACCCGTCCACGCTTCCCGAATTACGATACTAATGCAAGAACAAGAAGACCCAAGAAGATGACTACCTTTTCCACTCCTTTTCCTTTCCCAACCCTTTTACTCTGACTCTAGTCTCCACTTGTCTCATAACTACATATTATTCCGTCAAGCCTTTGTCTTTTGAGTGAAGACATTATAAATTAATGGCATTAGTAAAAGTAAATGTATAATGAAATTCGCTCGTTCATAAGTTGTTCTTTAAGTAATGGTGATAGGATGGACGACGGAGCGAAATTTGAGCAGTGAGTAATGTGAGTTAATAATTTACTGCTTTAAAAAAATCAGAGGGAGTGGGAGAAAGAGAGAGAGAGAGAATGACAGTCAAGCTATATTTAAAAAATGGGCAGAACAATTTAGCTACTACAGAAGAGAGACACAGAGGAGCGTATACTATTTCTATGGTCATGGCGTAAATAGGACGTTTCATACACTGTCATCCTAGCTGTGTCTAGATGATTAAAACTTATTTCATTAAATTCATTTTTTCTCCTAACATATATATATACATACATAAAATGAGAGGAATATAAAAAAGAAGAAGAAGAAGACGAAAAAAGAAAGGAGGAAAGGAACTTCCTGAATTCAGGTCATGCAAGGCAAGAGGTCGAGTAGTCATGTTCTTGTACTCATCCTAACTGGAACACGCAAGTATAGTAGCTATATGCTGTTTTTTATTTAGCAAAATCATACACTTTCTTAAGTGTACAGATCCACAATATATATTTACTGGCATACTAGTGCCAAGGACCAGTACCAGTACCACTACCACTACCAGTACCAGCACAAGTACACGCAACAAAGAAGTAGAAGCAGAATGACTGCATTTTTAGATTAAAATTGAATCTCTGAATTGGAGAGATGTAAAGTAGCATATTCAAATGTTTGCATTGTCCTCGCAGCTCCCTGTGTGTAGACTGTGCATGAGCTCATATGTACGTCCTAGAGACAGTAGCGTTTACGTAGGAGTGTCTTGCGGTATTATATTTCCCCTGCAGTCAACGCACGTCAACTCGAAATTACTGCTGGGGATGCATTTAATTATTTGTTTTAAAATGTAAAACTCCCCACTGAATTTACGATCTTGGGCTAACAGGATTTTTGGAGGACGTAAAGAGACCTCAAATTTCTTTGTATGGCGGTTATGGTATGATTATGAGGAGGACATAACGGGCATAAAGCCTTTCACTTTCCCATTGTCATGTGGTCATTATTAAAGGAAATCGCCCTGGATGGCTCATAGACTTTCTCCCTACTCTCATGTTTGTCTCAAACACGTTCTTCTGGGAGAGTCACTTGAATGCAGAGTAGGGGAAAATGTAGTGTAATAAACGTATTCATAATCACAATCACACAGTTATATAAATTCCGCTCACTTTACAATCTTTTCTCTCTCCCTCTCTCTCTCTCTCCGCAGTACTCTTTCCCTTTCTGGGAGATATATAGTGAAATCTGAGGGATATTGTGGTCTGCGGTAAAAAACTTTAATTAAAATATTCTATCAAGCTTCTTTTTTATTTCCATCGCCAAATGAAAAAAAAAAATATTAGTTCTGTGTGTGTAGCCTAATAATGCGGTTTTCATTTCTACTAGATATATATAATGCCTAATATGCTCTATACTCAAAGCTGAGCTGAAGCTTCTATAGGATAAAAACTTAAGTCAAAGCCAAGTGAGCTGTAACTCCGGAAATTTCAAAATTTAAGTATTAATAATAAAAAAAATCCATTTCATTCCATGTGTGAGAGCATCTTCATCTTGTCTCATCAATCAGGACGTGTCAATCTCATCTGTTGTAATCTTATTGGTGCAGCTAAAATTTCTTCTTATGTCTCATTAGTTCCTTTGGTTTTTTATACGGATTCAAATCTACTTTCACTTAAGGAGGGAAGGATGAATGATGCATCTAATGGACAAGTATAATGTGGTCTGTGCAAACTTTCATTGTGTGACGTGACTAACTTCTTTAAGTTAGTCGTTTAAGTTAAGAGAGTGTAGTGGAAAGGTAATACAACGGATTAGGGATAGTTGAATTGAATAAAATCCATGTTTAGAATTTATTGTCTACAGTGCATACGATAAATTGCCAATACATAATATGAAAAGGGCTGCCGCGGATGAGAGTGCCGGGAAATTCATACATATGGGTGTGAGAGAGCGTCTATTTGTTCATGTCACAAGTTGAGAGAGAAACTCTTGAGATTTTATACTTAACAAAAAAAAATGTAGAATTACTGATAAGGAAAAGCAAGTTTTAGGGTTAAGTCTGTCAATGCAGAAAAACAAAAGTGAATGTTGACTCCCGATTTCCTGTAGGAAGACACACACACACAAAGCGCGAAACAAAACCTTGGGAGAAGAAAGGTTACTGTAGAGACAAAGTGTAATGCGTACAGCCATGTGCATATGTATCCGAATCCAGCAGTGTAAAACATAGAGTGAAGATTGAACAATAAAAAATAAGGAGAAACCACGGGACCAGGAACGATCACGAATACAGTAAACGTGAGAAGTGAAAAATGATTTTTGTGGAAACGCTTAATGGCCATGCGACATCTTCAATCTTTTCCTTTTTAGATCCTTTTTAGCCTGTCGAGTCTCACAGTTGCCCACATTTAGTTAGTGTCTCAGCCAGACTTCGTACTAAAAGCTTCGCTCGTGGAGGTTAAGCCCGATACCATATTTGGCTAAAAATAAGAGGATTCGCATCGATGATCGAATGCATTGCTTACGCACTAAATCATTTCGGGTGGTAGGTACGCTGACATAGTAAACGGAGCATTTTAAAAAAGAATTGCCATTTGAATTCATTCTCTTGTTCCTTGTGCATATGTGTGACAGTTTTATAATTTCTTGTTAAATGGGAAATAACTTCTCTCAGCAGCTACTTGTCACTACTTGAAATGAAGAGATCAGCATCTAAAACTGGGAAGATAAAATGACGACGAATTCACCAAAATATAGGTAGGCACTATAAAAATGCGGTGAATGAAACATAAACCCAGATTGCATGAGAACGTTGGCTACTGCTATACACTAGTCCGCATAGACGTATTTTGTCCTCCGTTAATATTTTAGTCCACAATTTTGTGACCAGAAAATTGGTTAGTTTTGAAATTACCTACAAGAGTTATATCCCTTAGGTTCTTCATGTCATTCATTTGTAATTTGAATCTCTATTATTCTGGGCATGTGTAACACATTTCTTAAGGTACCTACTTCCTACTGTCACTGACTGCATGGCAAGAATAGGGGTAGAGTGGTAGCTTCACTGTGTTTCAAATTCGTTTAATTTTACAGCAAAAATACTGATCAACTCTTCAGTACTGATTTACACAACGAAGACCATTTTTTAGAAACACCTATATACCGTGAAACTTCCAATAAAGTATGCTACTTGATTGCAGTAACCAGTGGCGGATCCAGACATTGTTTATAGAGAGGGCTAATGGCCTCCTGAAGGGGGAGGGGGGGACTAAAGCATATTAGAACCCGCGCCCTGGATCCGCCCTTGACAGTAACTACAGTATTTTTATAAATAAATAAATAATACATTACATTATTTTGAACGTCCAGATTATTTGTATGAAAAACATACAATTTTACAGTAAACGACAAATTCTTCAAAAGAATCATAATTCGAAACAGAGAAAAGTTATGAGTAAAATATAAAAACAAAAGAAGTAAAATTAATCTGCTAATTATTCATGAGTTATTATTCATTCGCTAGCTTTTTCTTTATAAAGAACAGATTAGATTTGACTTAAGTTGTAGAAAGTAGATAGCAATGTAAAATGGGAATAAGGACACAGAATCAAATAAAAATAAATGTGTCATATGCATAATATGCTAAAATTAAATTAATCTCCATTCATCTTCATCGTACTAATTACATTAGTACTACTTATCATTACTGGAGTGGATTTACTAAATTTAGAGCTTTTTTTCTATTCTCGCCTTACGAGTTGAAGTCACGCTACTGCCCCGTGTGAATAGCTATGCATAAATATCTACCTACATCATTTTTAAACCAATCTAAATTGTGCAAATACTGCAAATCTATGACATACCTTATTTCTAGTAAAATTTGACAATATCTGGCAGTAGTCGCAGTACTAGAAGTGTACCAAAAGAAGCATTACAAGCAACTGACTTGAATTTTTATCCATAACAAGTATCTACCTACCGTATTTTCTGCTATAGTACACCCGTACACTATACGCAATTTTTATTCTTAAACCCGTATACAATACTAGACCCGTGTACTAGAAGCGTTTTTTATTTTGGCGCCAGAACAACATTTTGTCTCATGTGGAACCGCATGCTAAATATTCTAATTAGTTAAATGCTACAGTTAACAAAACATGTGAGATTCAAAAATTTAATTTATGTTTCAAATTTTCCGAATTCTTTTGCGTATAGAACGTGCACAATAGCAGCAAATACGATGTCTCTGTTTGTATGGCTCTAGCATCTAAATTTCATTTGAAGCAAAATTACATGCCTATAACGACACATTCAGTACACAGATTTACAGATATTTCAGACCCATTTGATGTCTTTTTTCCTCAGTCTATTTGCATTACAATTACGATAACGATCGACTCCGACTCCTTCCAGCCTCACTGCACACACTCTCAATAAGCTGAAACTCGCTTTTATAATCTAAATCTGAATCTGACGCGATGACGAGAAAGATATAATTTTTCAAATCTACTTTAGGTACATTCCATTGAAGTACGGAATTGCATTTTGAAGAGCCTCCCCTTTGTTTAGTCAGTTTTATTAATATTAATAAAATAAAACGACTCAATTCATATTCTCGAGATGAAATTGATAATCATACACATATAGGATTAGAGTTTAGACAAATGTCTTTGAAATTAAGATAAGGTTTGATATTCTTTATTTTCCACTTGACTAAATTAATGTTTTGGCTTATAGCTTAAATTACACTAAATTCTGAATGTCGCGTCCCCAAAACAAGTTTTGGTTTTGGGCCCAGGCAATCATTAGAGCGAACAAATTAAAGTCGTTAAACTTTTTGAGTGTAGAATGTTTCAGGGTCTTCTTCTGTCTGTTTGTCTGTCTGTTGGTCTGTCTGCGTACTGAAATATTTTCACATTTTGTCTGTTTCTGTGCATGTATCATGAGGAGTGAGGTTTGCATCTTAGTACCTTCATGTGCATAGCTTTAACACCATCTTGACTCTGTCTCGTCTTTTGAGGCCTTGTGAGTTTTATTAAGGAAAGTTTATCATGCACAGGAGAATTAGGAGGGCTCTTGTTCTTATAGCAGTACTTTTAGTAGTTCCCATCAAGGAAAATGAGATACGATAAGGGA
The DNA here is from genome assembly GCA_034695245.1 of Dicyrtomina saundersi. Classification (NCBI taxonomy): domain Eukaryota; kingdom Metazoa; phylum Arthropoda; class Collembola; order Symphypleona; family Dicyrtomidae; genus Dicyrtomina; species Dicyrtomina saundersi. The sequence goes on along the minus strand of JAQFZE010004463.1, from coordinate 1,175 downwards.
AGACATGGGACAGTGTTGGGTGTGTGTAAAAGTGCAGAGAGTAAAGAAGAGCTATACTTTTGCCTGGGGACTTTGTGTGTGCGGAGACGTGGCAATTGTAAACATAATTTGCGTGTCACCTCACAATAAGATTTGTGAATGGATAATTTCAGCTCACTAATTCCTCTAATACAAGCACTCTAGTAGAGCATATAATCTCCGAACGTGTGGAAGATATCAAGTCTATACTATTATAACGCTGGTAATATTTTTGTTCTCTTTAAACTAAACTACCTCGTGACTACTCTTTTAGTCATAGTCAACATTAGAGTAGCAACAACATTAGTCATAGACCAAGACCAGGAGCACACGTACCTATATACATCAACGCATCATTGAACGTGTAAGAACTTTTTTGGCATTCAGTGTTACTTTAAGAGTAAAAATGCTTCCTATTACTGTAGATGTGTATAGGAATGTAGGGACTGGAAATGTGGAGTGGAAGATGGATAGAAATAGTTGTCGAAAATGAAGACAATGGCGGCCAGAACAAAAAGAGTATGGAATTTTGGACCAAATCTAACTGACCAAATGGCACATTGATGGACAAAGTTAAAATATATTGCGACAGCTTTCTGGAATGTAGGACCAGAAGGTAGCATGGAGCACAGAGAGAGAGAGCTTTCGACCATCACTCTTACTCTTTTCTAACTCAGCTTGTATGTAAAGCTTCGTATTTTATTTACTACACATTCCGCTGCGACTGGTGTGTGTGTGAGTCTGTCTCTCTCTCTCTCTGTCTCGGTTTCATTGTATTGTGAGCAGCCTAACTGCATATAATGACACCTATGTTCATGGAGGTTGGATATACACACCTATTATAGCTTAGCAAGTTCCTTTTCCTGTTCTCGGTGCATTGCGTGCATGCTTATTTTCTGTCTGAGTGGAGAGCATGAAAGTGAGGAGCAGGAGAAGGAAACTTTTTGGAGAAAACAAGGTTTTAACTTAAGATGAGCCCATTGTACCATTTCCTTCCCGCTTCTACTCACCAGTCACCACAACACAAATACAATGACAGAATACTCCCTGCGAGGTTGGATCCTCCTAATGAATCTATTCAGTGTCCCTTTCCACCTGTCTACATTTCCAGTCTAAAATCTAAACAAGTCGACTGTCACTGAAATGTTTACTAGTTA